>BSBM01004271.1:0-51414 GCA_027924585.1 Larix kaempferi
GTTTGCTGGGAGACGTAGACAAAGAAATTGAAGAGAAGTTTTTCGATGGAAGGAAGAATGTGACCAATTGTTGGATTGAAGATCTCATGGAGAAACTGTGCGATCCGAGCGACGAGCTGAAAAGGACTATCAAGGAGTGGCAGCCGGAATAAGAGCCTAATGGTCGAGGGCACACATCTAAGGAACGCGGTACACCACCCGAGCATCTGATGTTGAGGAAAGTCAGACGACTGATTATTTTCTGGAGCATGTCAATCTGTTGAGGGAGCACAGGTAGACGAGTACGCGTAGAGAATATTGAGAACAAACGAAAAGCACCAGAAATGTGGCTGAGTGGGCGTTTGCGAACAAGGATTATCCTGTCCAGAGAGCCGATGTCTTGATCAAAGAGAGTACTGGCAGCCATCGTATCGGTGATAACTCAATCGAGAAGTTGCGCAAGTTTTCCGCAAGGTACATCTGTATGCTCGTTTCAACAGAATGCTCTTGATCCGATTTGAGTAAGTTGTATCGACATCGTCTCACAAAAGAACGTACTTTATCAAACTTGCCGTACGCAAAGGGACGCAAAAGAGTACAACCCTGTAGGCTCACCGTCGTTTAGTCTGTGAAATGCACGAGCGTGGCTCGCGTAGGTACAAGGGATCTATGCGTCTAAGCTGAATCATCTCGACAGAGAAACCTATCTATTCGTAGATCGTCATGATGATATGACATGACACGTTCGTGATTTCATAGCCAATGCCGCGTGCATGACGGTCTGCTCAGGAGAGATACGCTCATGATACTGATAGGCGAGCTCATTTCGTCGATCGATATAATTCTCGCTGATATTGACCTGGAGCCTTGCAGTGGAACAATCAGTTCGCGATATACATGGTAGATGATTGAACGTATCAGCTGAAAATAGACAACCAGAAGGCGCTCGTTGTGTACATGATCAAGAATGGGGATTGCAAAGAGCGCAGTCTGTGTTATGGAACGCATACTACCTGGAACGGTCATAGCACGAAGCAGGGGACAAGATAGCACGGAATGTCCGAGCGAGGGAGACTTGATTGCAAGCCAATGAACGACACAGCCTTGCCGTTGCGTTTCCTTTTGTTCTTCAATACACGCACCGGACACTCTGAATCGTGTTACCATGTCAATTGTGGAATCAGAGGCCTTCTAGCGCGCAACTAGTCTGCCTATGAGTCTTCGTGCTACTTCGCAGTGTTTTAAATAGCAAGACACAGTACTGAAGCCGACTTTATCGCCCTTCTTATATCACTGGATATCACGAATACAGCACAGTCCGTAGCTTACAAGGCCTCGACTACGCTTGAACTTAACTCGCTTTGACAATAGGTTCGTGCTTACTTTCCGCGCGAAAGACATAGGAGGTGTTGACGAGTCTCAGTCATGTCGAGCAGTCCATCATTTATTACCAGAAAGGAAGTCGATCACGCACCGCTCGAGCCGGAGGTCAAGACCGCTGCCATAGGATTCTTGATCGATAATTTCAAGGTGCTAGGGCGCAAGCAACTCACTGCAGACGAAGAATCTTATGCCCTCAAAGTCATCGCGATCACGACGAGCAATATACGAGAGCTCGCGAAAAGAGTAGAATTGCTCCAAGCAGCTGAGAGAGATACCAACAGGGACAGTGTCGTCCACTTGCATCGTACGATCATCGTCAGCGTCGTACAGCTTGGGTGTCTACCTGAAATGAATTGTGAGCTCAAGCCATGGATTGACACCTTGATTGAACACAAGGACGAGGCACTAGCAGAGTGGGCATCCTGAAGTGGAGATTCGAATTTTTCCGAAGAGATCTCCCTCCAAAGAGTATTGAACCAGCTTGTAGGAATGGAGCGTTGACACGATTGATAAATTGCGATTGGGACACATGGAATGATAGCATTGTGTTTACACAATACTTCGCTTGCTGAAATCCGGTAGCGACGGAAAGTTCTTGTATTCGTGGTACGGCGCGGTCAATTGGGATGTGGTGCTACGTTCAGCTGAGCAAGATGACGCAAGTAAGGATGATATCAGGCGCTTGCCCAAGATTTTCTTAGTTTGTTGCGATAGATTCTGAAAGGGAGAGCCTCATATACAATTCTTCGTGGTTCCATTGCCCGTCAAGGTTCTTCAGATATCTGCTGAAGGGAGTTCTGGTGCTTCTCCAGCTGATCAAGTCTTATTTTGTAGCTTGCATCTACCTTTCATGGAATCAACTATGCGCCAGCAATTAATCTATCTGAGAGAAGGGGTAAAGAAAGCTCAATCTTTGTTGCAGCTTTGCACTTCTAGTCGAGGACGCAACATTTTTTGTTTTGAGTCGACAACGAGTTATACTGCAGGCAACCAGAAAACGGCTAGTGAGAGAAATTGACAGGACTGTATGTTTGGAGGCTGTGTACAGATGGGGCGTAACATCCACAACTACTCCATTGTATTGTCATTATAGCAGTCTAGAATTTCCAGGATAGCTGGAGGACAGTTCTGGTGCCTCTTTATCGATGAAGTTCAACACTACCAAAGCAGGGCATGTGGTAGAAAGATCGCCTGAATACTCGTGATCGCCCTAAGCAATATTCTTGTTGACCATGTCCAGACCAGATTGCCAGGAAAGGCGGATCGACAAGATAGAATTTCCAGCCTAGGTGCAAGATTCTAATCATTAGTAAAAGCAAACACGTTGAAGAAAAACCGATGCTGATTTGCATTCAAGATGGTCCACCGTAGAGTGTAGTCGGACAATAGCTAAAATATCATTTTTCGTCTCTACCTCGACACCCCTATCCTTATTAATGTCAGGTGTTTCTGTTACCATACATGTGACCAAATCGAGCCTGAACCTGTCTTGACTATTGAAGTCGTATAACCTCTGCCCATTCGAACGCGATATCTCTTACTTCTGCTTGTTGGCATACGCAACACCAAACTGCCAGAGACCTAGAGTCGCGAGAACAGAGAGGCCAGCTGGAAGCGGCTTCTGCGTCTTGAGTGCGCGAGGAATGCTGCTACCGGCGAGGACGATGCTGGCTAGCAATGCGAGCTCGACGCCATAGGTCTGCTTCTGCTGAATGCGGTATCCGCCCAATGCGTACAGTGCACCGACCGTGCAGCCGGCAGCCATGGATGGGATGCTACCGGCGCGTACATAGCCGGTGATGCCTCCACCGGCGGTCAGGACGGCGAGCGCAAAGGCGACTTGGCTAGATGATCAATCAATATCTGTGGCGTTGCGGGACATAGCCGGAGATAGCTACCTGAGAGACTATAGCACGAGATCAGCTCATGTCTTTGTCGCGATAGCTTGTACAGACTTACCATGATGGGCTGCTGGGTCTTTGTGCTTGACATTGGTCCTGTTTGCTGTGAACAAGAGAAGTCGACGTCGCGATGTCGTTCAACTTGCTTACCTATCCATGGCGCATTCGTTGCCGGCGGCGCTCACGTCGATCCTAGCACGGAACTCTATCCCGTCTCCGGTCCGCACGGCGCACTACGACCGCATTAGGAAATAGGACAGCTTTGGCATCTGATGTTGGCACTTCAGGTACTGTGACATTGGGTCTAGGTGGAGGAATCACTTGCATCACTGCGACAAGACACATCAACGACCACACGATTGCTCAGAAATACACCGCCAGAATGCCTCCAAAGCGAAATGCCGCAGGTCTGACCTCGCAACCACTCACAGCGACGCCCACGAAGCCGTCTACTACGACCACGACCACCACCAAGCCACTATCATCCTCAGCAACGACGACGCCTCCACCACAATCATTCGCTCGCCGCAAGATGTTCAGAAGCTCGCTCAAAACATCTGGGAAACCTACCTCGATCAAACACCGCAGCGCGCCAAATTACTCGACACATTCATGGTTTTCCTGATGGTCGTGGGAGTGCTGCAATTCGTGTACTGCGTGATTGCTGGAAACTATGTACGTGTCACGTGGAGCCGGAAACTGAATGAAAGAAAACGAGGAGCGAAGCGGACAGACGATGGGAAGATGGGAATGCAGAGGACGAATTGCTGACGATTTATTCTACAAAATAGCCTTTCAACGCCTTTCTCTCTGGTTTCTCAGCGTGCGTGGGCCAATTCGTGCTCACAGCCAGTCTGCGCATCCAGACAAACCCTGCAAACAAAGCGGACTTTGAGCAGATTTCACATGAGAGGTATGGACAGCGACTCGTGCTATGCAGACGTCTAGATAAGCAGCACTGATACTTCTCTCTAGGGCTTTCGCGGATTTCATTTTTGGAAGCATGATACTACATTTCTTTTGCGTCAATTTCATCAACTGATGGTATTCTCTCGGCCGGACGGCATGGATGGAAGAGGCAGACGTTCAGAGATTGATCGGCTTAAGGTCATAGCATGTTGTACAACAATCACGAATTGCAAACTGGTCGTAGCAACACGGCTGGTATCCTCCAAGCACATTGGCCGTTACGTGTCACGTAGGCCGACTTTTGACATGTTCTATTTACTGGTTGTGTCCGAAGAAGCAGACGCATATGCTCGCTATGCTCAATGCTTTCTGGGATCACGGATTGTGTACCCACTTACTATCTACATCTTACTTTCGTGAACGGCATATCCTCTAAGCGGAGGCACCGGAGATATAGAACCACTTGTCGATGCTTGGGTCGATTGGCGCTGGGGCCTTATCCTCGTGCTGAGGAATCTTGAGCGAGGATGGGTCAACGCGGTCTTGGCTGTGTGGTACGGTGGTGTTGGTACTACGAGTAGCATGTTAGTCTCGAATCTGCTGTTTCGCAAGTGACTGTCACTTACAGAGAAATTTCGCCCTTTGGCGACTTGCCGGTGATGAGCTTCTCCCATGCCTCCGCGCACTCGCGTACAACCTCCATGGCGTACTTCTTGTTCTTGCATTCACCGGAGAAGGCGAACTGGTTCTCTGGCTTACCGTCCGGAATCTTGTAGATACGGAACCACTCATTCGTGGCGCGGAGGAGACCTGGGAGGTGGCGCTCGACATCCTCAATGTCGTTCAGGCGTGGGGCGAGTGGATCGTTAACATCAATGACCATGATCTTCCAGTCAGTCTCGCCCTCGTCGAGGAGGGCCATGACACCGAGGACCTTGACCTGCTTGACCTCACCGGGCTTGGCGACAAGCTCACCGATCTCGCACACGTCGAGTGGGTCGTTGTCACCCTTCTGCTTGGTCTCTGGGTGGGTCACATTGGGGTCCTCCCATGTCTGTGGGAAGGCACCGTAGTTCCAGAGGTAACCCTTGTGTGGGAAGCAGTTACGAACAAACCGGAGCTTGCCCTTCTTGGTGTCCTGCTTGATTGGGTTGAGCTCCTCGTCCTTGGAGATCTATATTTGAAAATTTTATGTCAGCCACTGGAGGAACGTAAAATTTGCTCGCGACAGTGGAGCGAGGATTGCGGATCTGCCTACCTCTTGCTTGGCGTTGGTCCATCGAGGGATCTCAACGACCATGTTCAGCACGGTCTGCTGCTCGTTGGCGTACAACGGGATATCGTGGAAAGGCGAGACTGGGACGCCATCCTTCTCGATGTAGATGCGGTGCTCAAGAGTGTGCGGCGCACCGATCTTTCGTGGAGTGTAGACGGACGGAGCCTTGCTCTCGAAACCGCCGCGGGTAGGAAGTTGTGTCTGAGCCATGGTTGACGATGTGGTCGAATATGAGTTGGAATGAGCAAGATGTCCAGCGATTTGGCCAGAGCGGGTTTGGATTTTGTTGACGCTGTCCGCAGTAGTGGGGCTTGCGCGACGTCGGGCAGGGTCTGATTGAGCTCCAATGCCCACCGCTGCCGCCGCCGCGGGTCTGGAGGGGTCGTTTGGCGCCAGTGTAGATGTCGTCACGGACCGCGTTGGCCTGGTCCGCAGGAGGCCGGAGGAGAAAGGCAAAGGGGCGTGGGCAGGCACACGTCTCAAGGCGGTCGATAGTCGAGCGGTGTGCGACAGGCACCGCGAGGACATGCAGGCGAGTCGCGATGGTCAAATAGCAGCTCTGAGCCTCGGTGTGCGTGGCGATGGGGCTCTTCGTGACAGGCTTATACTGGGCGACAATGGGAGAGATGCAACAGCACAAGCTCTGGTCCGCTGGCCTGTCCTCTTGCCCATTTCGGCTGGATTCGGCTATCCGAGCGAGACGAAACCCGAGCAGTCCCGACTATCATGACTTCTTCATCGGTATCAAACACAATTCGAAAGCAAAGGGATGCACAAGGTGTGTTGTGCATGGTAGGGCTCGCTCAAAAGACATTAGACAATATTACAAGTTCTTTTTGAATTTCTCACGGAGCACGAACATCAATACAGCTTCTGTGCCTTCCAAAATCCCTCAAATGCCTCCCTATCAGCCCCCCAACTCGTTGATTTCTTCTCGCCCGTTGGAAAAGTCATTTACAAACGAGCCTGACATAGGGAAGGAACCCATCGCAAGATCATCGTCGAGGAAATCGTTGCCAACGACTTGTTGCTCGCCAGACCTCCACACCTCTTCGAGGCCTCTGGCTTGCTCCTCCCGGTCAAGATATTGTACCAACTGCTCCGCGCGTCGACTGTGGCTGTAGATGAGGCTCCGCGGTAGTAGAGGTAAAGCTAGAACTCTTTCGTTGTCCAACATTTCATGATCGTCGTTCGGACGAATAGCTGGAGGAAAACCAGTCAATGCCGATGGAAGAACTTGCTGCGTGAGGCGACTGCATTCCGTTCTCGGAATACCGAAATCTGGTTGCGAGGAGAACCTCTCCACGGCTTGTAAGCCTAGCACCGATCTTGTTTCCCCTCCAGTAAGACCATGCATAGCAGGCATATAAGTCTCCCAGCGATCGTAAACTGACGGAGAATGGCGAATCACATGAGGCATGCCGGCATTATCGTCAAAGATGCATACGCGGCGTGGTCCCTTCCGTCTGTCGATTCGCACATTATCCAGCGGTCGTCTCTGCTTGATTCTGCCAAATGCTTGGCGCAGGAGCTCGCTCGAAGGGGTCGAGAATTCTGGAGGTCGATTTTCTTTGTCGATCTTCGCTTTGGTCTGCACCTCTTGCTCGTTCTGTAAGACCAATGGAATAGCTTCAAGACTTTGATCTCGGAAGCTCAGCATTTCCGGAATGTGCTTGAGGTCGTGCAGTGAAGATTTTCTACGATCATGGACCTTTGGATTGGGTGCAGGCGGTGTTGGTAGTGACGATGCAGATTCTGGTAGAACTTCACCCATATCGTTTTGCCTTGCACGATTCTCTCGCCAATTGGAGCCGATTTCGTCTGTGGACAATTGCTTCGCAATCATCTCTCCCTGATGTAAGTCTTGCGATGTGTCATTACGTGCAAGGACGTATCTTGCTTTATCTAGCTTCCACGGTGATCTTGTTGATGTAGATATAGTTCGGGTATGTACACTACTGATAAGGACGGCAGTGTTGTTGTTGTCGATACGCTTAGGACTTCTGCTACCAGCTCTGGTAGAGGGTTTTTCCTGCTGGTTGGCAGTGAATGGCGACGCTCTGGTAGCATGACTGCGATGGCTATCTGGTACAGCTGGCACGGCATGATGCAGATGCTTCCTACGAGCTGGACAGCCAACCTTTCCTAAGCCTGAGCCAAGTGGTGCCTTCGTGAAAGACCGATCAGGGTCGAAATACGCCGAAATTTGCTCATTTGTGCGTTGAGTCCGAGAAGCTTTGACTTGCTCCTCCGGTGTTTTCTCAATCAAAGGTTCGTCCTGATGCTCGGATGGCTTACGCAGGAAGTTCATCTCATTGAACACAAGATCAGGAACTGCTTGCGGTCATCATACTGTAACTCCACGCTAGACTCGGCAGGACTTACGCCCAGATCTGCGTCCAGAAGCCTGAACAGAAGCCCTGCCATGTTTAAATATGCCTGCATTAATATCACGTCTCAGCTACTACGCCGTCAGTGACCTGCCGAGCTATGCTGTGAAAGGACGATCGATAAAGCCTTACAGTAAGACGACTACCGTTGGTCACGTTTTTGAGCTGAAAGGACTCAATAATGCCTGATGCACGTTGCCCATCACCACCGCAGTGTGCTTTCTTGTCTTTTAGCCTCGAGCTGGTCTTGCGGCGTTGCTTCCCGATCTTCGTTGCTTTTCGAACCTTGTACTCATAGTGACCAGCTTTTGTTATGCGGCGAGCGCGCCTCTCATAAATTCTGATCGGCGATCGTTTCCGCACAGTCGCGGTCTTTTCTGTGCTGCTGTTGGAGCTAAAAGAGCTGTTCAAGCTCGACCCAGGTTTGATGGCTGCATCTGCACGTCCTGAGCCTGAGCTGCAAGGAGCAGCCTTGCTATCTTCAGCATTGCGGCGTTTGCATGCAATTGGCGACCGTGATACCACCCGCTTGCGCTTGCGCTGGCATTTCCGGCGGGCTTGCAGCGTGTCTAGCCTCGGCGGAGGCCTCTCAGTGTCCTGACAATCTAGACAATCATCCAGACTCTGGAATGCAGGATCGTGAGGCTGAATCGGCGGTTCCCTTTCTGCAATGTGCTGGAGCCAGTCGCGAACGTCCATTTGCAATCACGCAGCATGTGCGCATCCTTCGGAGACTCGTTCGTTGGAACGTGAAGTATCGGAGCCACATCCGAGACTTGAACACACGAGATGCCGTGTGATCGGTGCCTGGTGAAGCCGGCTGTACAGGCAATCACGACTCTGGCAACGCTAGACGTGACTTCCGAACCCCATGGCCACTCCTTCCTCCTTTTGGAGCTCATCAGCGAGCAAGTGTATTCTTGTGAACTGTAGTCCGTGAGCATCAGCAAACCCTCCAAGGTTGAGATGTTTATATTGTCTCAAACACTTCTACTGTTGTAACATAAATGCCGCATTTTCTTTCTTGCACAAATTCTTGCAACGTTGCCAGATCACATATGCAGGTTTCTTGTGTTGGTAGATATGTGCCGTACCTTGCCATGCCATGTAGCGGCCAACATCTCATACGCGTGGGATTGGGATCAAGGTCTCCACTTGGTGGCCACTTGGGGCGTCGCAAGCCGTAACTTCTACAACTGGGCAACGATATCATCCCTAGAGTACGTCCCGCCGTTGTACGATCGAGACCGCTGATCGCCTCCAGATGCCGACAATGTTCTACAACAGTGATCACAAACGTGCACCCACCAGCCCCTCAGTTCATTGATGTAGCACAGAAATCCTCGGGGACTCCTCCGAGCCACAAATCGATCGCGTTTTCGTCATTTCAACTCGTCTCGGAGTGGGCCCATTGAGGTCCATGCGAATCTTTTCGATTGTTCCCACAATTCGGTCTTGAGTCTATGATGGCATGGCCGACACTGGAGCATATCGTCTTCCAGATTAGGAACGCTTTTCGGCTGCAGGAACAAAAAAACGGCTTTGGTCTGGCTGATATGCACAAATAGTATCTGGAGCAGTAGGATAGCCTGCACGAGTGGTGTCAAGAGCACTTTTGTCTCACATGTAGGCTGCCGCTTCTGTGTGCAGGCAGTAGCGTCGTGTTACGTCGAAGGATCGCATACCGTCCATCCACACACCGCATGGGCGCAGGGAAGGTCACTACAGAGCATCGTCCATCTGCCATCTCGAATGGAATGGTACAAAGTCCACTCAGCCTATCCGTGCCCGCCCTCAACGGAATTGCCTAAGTCTGTCCAATGAACGTAAGACCACACCGCTCAATACCGCGAAGTGAGCATTCCTGGTACCTTTTCGCTTAGGTCAATGGGCGAGTAAAAGGTCTACTGGTGAAGGCTGACAAGAGGGAGCCACATTTCTCAGCAGTGAGCCTCTCGTCGCTCGCAATGTACATTGTTATGGCCGTGCAGCTAGCTGCGCAATGCAAAGCAGTGCAGCATGCAGCCTGATGTGCGTTGATGGAGACGTTGTAAAGTCGAGCCTAGTCTATGTCCACGAGTGGATACGCGGACCAAAAAAGCAGCGGTCATGCCAGATCTCGTGCCAATATCTCCGAGCCAAGTCCAAAGGTCTCATCCAATGAAGATTTTCCGTCCGGCAAAACCGAAAATCATCCAATACGACAGATCCAAGTATATCGCATTATTGCCGATTTCGTGATCATCACCTCTCTAATGCTACCTAGCTATACTCGAGACTTCGAGACTAAATGTCGCTGCCCACACGCGGCTCCTCGACTTGGCGTCGACCATGACCTCGGCTCTGGCTTTCTACGCGACGCCTTCGTGCCGGCATATGACGTGCGATGTTCCCGACCAGGAAATTCTAAACGCACATCCACCGTCGTACCAGGGAAATGGGGGCGAGCTCTGCTGACACGCAGCGCCACCCGTGTCAATGCCAGGGAGGTACATTCGTCTACCGGACTGCGATCCCAATCACAGGCTGTCGACGGCCGTCATGCCATCACACAGTGACACAGCGTCGCACACCCAGCACGGCTGTGTTGCTGGCGAGCAGGGGACAGGGCTCGTGAAACGAGGTCCGAAGAAGCGCAAGACAACGGGCTACGCGCAGACGATTCGCTGCATCCGCAATCTGCTTAGTCTCCATGGTCAATCTTCGGCGGCCGCTGGGTGCCACGATCCTGCAGGGCATGAGCGGTGCAGCAGTCTAACTCGTTAGAAGTGTGATTGCATGCTGCCCAGTGCCGATGGTGAAGCGAAATGCGCCGGAGCGCTCCCTCGCGGAGACGGAGGCGTGAGGCCGCTAGGTGAGATACGCCAGTAGCTTCCCTGCTGTGCAGCGAGAGGGAGGGGCAGCGGTTCTGACGTTCGAGCCTTGCCCCTCTATTCACGTCTCGATGTCCCGCCTCAACGAGGCCACTGTGCCGTCCCACGGCCATCCACCTACCCTTTTGATCGGCCGCCGTTCTTCTTCCCTCGCGTCTTTTCTCCAACCAGTGCTTTCTTTGTTCCAGCTCGTCGCGCAGTTCGAGTTCGTTCTCTGTGGATCTGTACTGTCCGGGTCGAGTCGTCAAGCGTGGAAGATCAGCCTAATCTTGTCACAGCCCTACAAGTCACTTGAATTTCGTTTCCCGGCACCCACGTGCTGCTAATAGTTGGCGCCTGCTGGCATGTGACCGGCTTTTTCAACAGACTTCCTTGAATCGTCATTCAAGTTCTTCTCCGTCAATATCAACGTTGCACACCAACCCTCGAGGGACATCACCTCCAATCTCTCTTCAGCTTCTGTCGAGCAAGTCCGACCAGACAGCATTCTAGGCATTGCCGCTTCCTGACAGGTCTATCTTTCGGTCCTTACCAACTGGAGTGACGAGTCAAGATGGGTAGCAAGCTATTCATCGGGTTCGTGTCTCCATATCGAAGCGCGGTCATATTTATGGTACTGACATTGCTACAGTGGCCTGGCATGGCACACCGACGACACCACTCTTCGCCAAAAGTTTGAGGAATTCGGACAGGTCGATGAGGCAGTAAGCTTAAATCACTCACCATTGTACGTCGGCAGCGCAGGACTAAACCTGGTATAGATCGTCGTCAAAGACCGTGACACTGGCCGTAGCCGTGGCTTCGGCTTCGTGCGATTCAACGAGGAATCGGCCGCTGACGCAGCCATTCAGAACATGAACAACCAAGAGTCAGTATTGTGATCGCGTCACGTCCCACGGATTTGACTGACCGAACATCTAGATTCGATGGCCGTACTATTCGTGTCGATAAGGCTGCTGACCGTCCCGGCGGCGGCGGGCGGTGGTGGTGGAGGCAGCTACGGCGGCGGACGTGGTATGCTTCCCTTCTGTGACCTCAAAATTACCGTGACTGACACACAGTAGGTGGCTACGGCGGCGGTGGTGGTAGCTACGGTGGTGGCGGTGGCGGCTACGGTGGTGGTCGCGGCGGCTATGGCGGCGGTGGATATGGTGGCCAGCAGCAAGGTGGCTACGGTGGTGGCGGTGGTAAGTCTAGTCTTCTTAAAATGATTATCGACGCTGACTTTACTAGGCTACAACTCTGGCGGTGGAGGCAACTGGCGTCAAGGCGGCGGCGGCGGCGGTGGCTATGGCGGCCAGCAGCAAGGTGGCTACGAGGGTGGTCAAGGTTAGTCGACCACCTGAGGTTATCTTGAGTCCTCGGACTGACTGGTCATCAGGTGGCTATACTCAGCAGCAGCCTAATGGTGGTGGCGGCTTCCAACAAGGTGGTGGCTACCAATAAGTCGAGCTCGCTATTGCTACTTGAACCGGCGCTTGAGGACAGTACTGCCTCTTGGAAAATATCAGATCGTAACAAGATGGTCAGGAATTCAAATTTGCGTTTCTTGCACGAACCCATGCATGCACGGCCGCTTCGGCTTCTCGCTGATCGAGACGACTGTTGTGGTAATGGGAATGAGATTGGAATCAGCTCGTGAAGGTTCGAAAAGATACCCCATTTGTGCGACAGTTGGTAGTATTGCATAGTCAAAAATGGTTTCTCTTGCTACTCTAACAATTTCAACGAGTATTGCTTTCTTGACGCCGCTTTGGTAGGCAATACGAGCAGTTTCTATTCCTTTGGTTATGCTGAAGTAGATGACGGTCATGATATTTTTGGTCTCTGCGGCGCCTTCCTCCCCATTGACCGCTGGTAGCGCTACCAGTACCAACGAAGCTCGTCGGCAATCTATACCCGAAAGCAGGAGCAAGATGGATGGAGATCATTTGAAGCCGTTCCTGAGAACTCTTGAACCGTGCAGATGGTGTCGCGCTATGCGGATTCTCCGATGACGAACCCTGCGCGGCCACGTGCGGGCAGAGCCTAAATGCAATAGAATTTTGGACCATTCGTCGGGTCTCAGCACCCAAACTTTTCTGTGACGGCAAATTATCCACAGCTTCGTATCAGACTATAATCCTCATATACGTTCGCGTAGACCTCACCAATAGAAGCCACCTGATATGCCGAGTCACACGAGTAACTGATCGTAAAGCATACACCACAATAAATTCCCAATCATGGCGACCGCACCAAGCCCGCCTTTACTGAAGTTCACTGGATCAAAGCACCTGATATCACGGCTCGTCTTGGCTACATTAACGGGCAGACCGGTTCGCATATCACAAATCAGATCATCATCGCTCGCAGCACCCGGTTTAGCACCTCACGAGGTCTCATTTTTGCGCCTTCTCGACGCCATCACCAATGGCTCCACGATAGAATTTTCATACACCGGCACGACGGTTCTATATCGACCGGGTCTGATCACAGGCAGTGCGCCAGGACACGGCGCAGCAGGAGGCGTCATACGGCACGAATTACCTGCGGATTGTGCGAGAGGAGCAAGTTACTTCATCATACCGCTGTGTCTGCTTGCGCCATCCTCGAAAGCGCAGATAAATGTACTTTTCACTGGACCTGGTGTCATCACCTCTTCTACGCCTACCGGCGATGTATCTGTAGATACGGTCAGGACGGCTATCTTGCCACTGTTCAAGAGCTTTGGAATCGAAAGAAATCTGGAATTGCGAGTGCTGCGGCGTTCGAATACTGGTCCTGGTGGCGTGGGGTGGTGGAGGCGAGGTACAGCTTGTGTTCGGCCATCAGGTACGGCTGCCAAAAACGATACATCTGCTGGACGCAGGCAGGATAAAGCGGATACGAGGTGTCGCGTACTCCACTGGTGTCGCAGGAGCGAACAATGCCCGACTGATCGAAGCGGCCAGGGGTGTCTTGAACGAGTTTTCCCCAGACACGTATATCTATTCCGACGTCAGCTCGGCGCCGTTTTGTGCCTGCGCCAGAGAAGAATAATGCCAATGCCAAAAAGAAGATTGGTCTGGGATTCGGTCTAAGTCTAGTCGCGGAGTCGAACACCGGAGCTTTATACTCGGCCGATATTGCAAGCCCACCAAGCGGCGGCGAGATCCCTGAGGATCTGGGCAAGAAGTGTGCCTACCAACTCTTAGAAAGCGTTGCTCAAGGAGGATTCGTCTCTGCTGTTTCTGCGCCTACTGTTCTGACGCTCATGGCGATGGGAAGTGAAGATGTCGGGCGATTGGCCATCGGCAAAGAGGTTCTGGGCTCACAGCAGATTATTCAGCTTGCTCGGGATCTGAGAACCTTTGGTATGAGCGGCTGGGGTCTCAAGGAAGATGGCGAGACCGAAGCAATCGTCAGTATTGTGGGCAGAGGTGTTGGTAACGTCGGCAGGAAGATTGCATAGTTTGGCGTCAACTACACTCAGCTCATCAAAAGCCGGCCTTTGATTACATCAACCACGGCGATCTGGAAAACACATAACTACAATAGCTCCAAGCGGACTTCTGGATCAGGCAATAAACGAGGCACGTGAGAGAATTGTTCAGCCTCTCAGTCACTGAAACTTGTCGCCATGTGACAACAGCGCACTCTCTGTATTTGCTGTGGAATGGAAGCAGTAAATACAGGTAACACAGCAAAGTCAACTCCAGTCAGGTTGCTAATAGTGCGGGAAGATTTGTTCTCGATCACAAGACAAACCACTGCCATCTCATCTCGTAGCAGATGTGATAATTGCGCACATTACCAGCGATTTAAATATTATGCCAGATCGGAAATCAACTCATCTTTGCTCAAGTCCATATCGTCAACGGCACGAAAGAGTTTTCCGATAACGACTCATTCTACGACTTGAACGAGTGGACGCAGCAGATGTTTCAAATCATCACTTTGTGATATTTGATCGGAGACAAGATTGCCTGATTGAATCAAGATGGGCGACAAACACAAGGATGATTACACAGGCTGGGAGTTCACATCCCTTTGTAGTGCTTCCCTGGCTGCCGCCCTGAGTCAATCTCTGCTTGACATTGCCGGGAAAAGTGAGGTGCAGACACCAACACCTAAGTTCAGAATTTCGCGTTTCAAGCTGCGCCTACGTGACGACAGAATCGACTGTGCTTGCCCTCATGTATCGCTTCGGCATGCAAAGGACTTGATGTTGGTAGTTAAGCGTAACGAAGGATTAGTTTGGTTCTCACCAACCCATGCAAGATTGATTTGCATGGTATTGAACCGAGACAACATTGGTTGAGAATAAAGGAAATGTGGCGTGCCGCTACAGCACTACAGGCTCTCAACGCCAAGTCGCCTAAGATCACATCCATCCGATGAACCGACTTCTAGTGAGCCAAAGGCAGGAATAGATGCAACTGTAATATCCGAAGGGCAAGAAAAGCACATTTCTCGTTTGAGGCACAACGTCATTCACTTCTTCCAATGCGACGGGCCTTGCAATGGCTCTATGGACATAACAGCTTTTGTGTGGTGTAAAAATTGTTTTGGCTGGCAGCATAAAGAATGTATGCTGTATGGAGAGCTCGGAGACCGTGGAGGTCCAGTGTGTAACAATTGCTAACATGAATTTCTTGGTCATTACCGACGAGGTGAAGCGCTGGCAACGACAGAGGGAGTCTGAGATAATCCGCGAAGCTTGGGCTTATGTGAAGAATCCTAGCCATCGCCATCAGAAGTGGCGTCTTGCCGTCGCCTATGGGTTTCTCAGGATCTCACGACCAAGGTATGTTTGGTCAAATGGAGGAGAGGAGGTCGGAATTGCTGACCTCGAGGAAGCATCCCAAGCAACGACTCTCTGTGCATGCTGAAGATGTGCTTCAATCTGCGAAAGTAAGCTCCGTGCACCAACACCACGCCAGTGAAAAAGCACTTGAGAACTTTTCACGCCCTCCATATCCACATACAAGACAGAAACTATCGATTTCTACCTCACGACCAGGAAGCCCTGAGCTGGAGCGAAAGAGGGGCAATGCCGATTCGATGTCCAACGCAGACTTCCAGCCACATAAACGAGCACGTACAAGCTACGACACTCAGAGCAAGATTTCACCTTCTCAAGATGCGCTCCTAGCACTAACATTCAATCAACGTCATCAAACTCGACGTTGCATCCTCGCGATGGTGATATAAGGCGTGATGGAAGGAGTGATGTCTCGTCAAGGAACTCTTTCTCAGAAGGAGATGCAACTCAGCTCGAACCCAAATTGCCGCCTCGAGCAAATTTTCGTGCAGTTGCCGTGGAACTCCTTCCACTGCAAAGCCCAGCTTCGTCACCTGTACAGGATGTGGTCGTGCTCAGCACCAGGCGTGTTCAGATGCTTTCAATCTTGCACGGCGTGCCGAGTTAGTCCTGCTGTGTAACTTCTGTTATGCAAAAGCAGTAATGCATGTATCGGTACTTCAGATTAAGACAAGTTTAATCGTTACAAACAATTAAACGACTGGCCTTGTCTGAAATCTGCAATGGCAGCTTCGACAAGTCATGAGGAGAATCTTGATTGATACCATATTTACGTTCACTCATCACGTGGTAGCTGATGCATTTCAATATCTTAGATAGGCGAAGCCACGCACGCTACTGGAGATTGGTGGGGTTGGAGAAGTCGTAGGGCAGGTATTGCATCATTCCATTTATTTGATCGAGCAGCGTGCGGTGCCTACTTTGGACATTGAGGTCATGATCTCCGGTTCACAACAGAACTTGTCTGTATTCTTTGTAGTTGCGAGCACAAGTCAGACGGGAAGTTTCAAATCAATGGCACGAAATGTTACTTCATGTGCCGATGACTTAGGGTAGTAAGTTTAATGGGAATCCGAGTTCTAGGGCACTGAAACGTTGAAAATGCCGCGTGAGTCTTGACTACGTAGGTATACAGCAACACAAGGCTAGCTACCGTATATAATTAGGTATTAAAGACCGTAGTGGGAACTATCCGTCTCTTCGACCAAATGCACCAAAGCCGCTACCATCACCTCGTCGGAAGAATTTACCTAAATTCTTGAGATTCTCATTCAAGCTTGGTGCACCGGTAGCATCTCTACCTCCGTCGCTGTCACTGCCGCCGCCAATGACCGGCGGAGAGGTGGTTCTACTCGCGATGTTGGTTGTCACAGCGCCATCCCGACCGCCAGCACCAAGATTCGGTGAGCCTGCAGTGAAGCGGTCACCTGCATCCCTAGCGGCATTCATAATGGCAGTACCAAAATTGGTAGGATCGAACCGTGCTGGCAGTGATGGTGTTGAGTGTGACGCGACATTGTCTTTGAGACCGGCGAGACCAACGACGGAAGCTGCTGCCGTGGGAGGCTGCGATGTGAGCTGCAGAGCTGCGATCAACGGGTTGCTGGCTTGCAGACCTTCATTAGCAGGACTGGCTTTGTGCGCATTGAAGAGTTCGACCAGGTGACTTTGATCTTGTTTTCTCGTTATGCCTTTCAGCTCGAGAACCTTTCTGAAATTGGGCTCGGAGCGATCGCGGATGTGAATGAGATATGCTTGTACCAATCCTTCTGGTGGCGACGAACGAACCTGCAGGGTTTTGAGGATTGGATCAAGCTTGGCAGTACTTTGATTTACCCGCTTGACGAATGCTGCATTCGCAGGTGTTCCTGGCTCGGCATCCAGAGTAGCAAGCTCCGAGAAACCTTTCTTCAGCACATATGAATCAAGCAGCATCTGCTCAGCACCTGTCTCCGATATAGGTCGACAGGCCACTATGTTTGTGATGTACGTGCTTGTGAGCGCATCCACAAGATTGTCGCAGAACGCTCGAGCGTATTGAGGCTTTTGTAAGTAGCGTAGAGTGTCCCTGCAACGGTCCTTCACTCTCGATAGTAAAGTCGATACAAACGAGCTTTGATCTCCAACTACATCCATCTTGCTCCATGGAACGGTTCGCATTTCACGCCAGGCTGGTTCGCAATCGGCTTCAGTTTTGTGCACAAGAACTCTGACCGCAGCAGAGGGCTACGCCCATGAATGTGTCTGCTTGAGACTGAAGGTCGACCTGCTCGCGGAGGTCTTCGTCAATACGAGACTTGATCTTTTTCTTCGAGCTGGTTGGTTGTTTTGATAACAGTAGTCCGCAGTATTTAGGATTATCACCGCATCTTCGATACTCGCACCACCTGTTTTGAATGACAAGAAGTAAAAAAGTACTTGCTGCGCATAGACGTCCAGATACTTAGCGAAGGTCTTAGACAGCTCCAACAATCGTCCTCCAGTCGATAGCTTCGCGCATTGGGCCAAGGTGATCCTATAGCTGTGGAACAGCTCCGTGCTTGAAGGTATTACCATCTGCGAATGAAAGTCTTCGTCACTATTTCGAAGAGGTTGTTGGCGATACTTGGGTATCAAGGTAGCCAACTGCTTATCTTGAGATTCGACCCAAATGCTTAGGTATGGCTCGAAAGCTTCTGATATTGCCTGACTGAAGCCATGGCGTTTCTCGTCGCCAGACGTGACAGTATCAATAGATGATCGAGACTCGCTCACAGAAAATCGTTGTTCCAGACTGTGCTCAAAATCTAAAGTTTCCTGCAAACAATAGAGGAGTAAGTTGACGTCTGGCGGCTGACCAATCTGTCCTGCGCATAGATCGCTGAAGGATGCCTTTGTAGTCATCTCTCGTGTTTTCACAGAAGGCATTCGCGAGCATCTCGTTGACTTTCCAATAAGGAGGAAATAATAATGCATGCTCTGCATCATAAGTTTTCAGCATCCGATTGAACCAAGAGTATCGTCTGGCAATGTTGTCAAGCGAGCCAGCTTCATCATTGCCTCGAAATACTTGGCGATATTCACGCAGTTGAGTGTTGCAATACCATGTTATCAACCGCGATCGGGCGTGATCACCAAGCGCATCCAATACCTGGCATGCTTCGCTCAGGCACACTTCCTTTTTTGCTGAATCTCGCTCCTTTGCGAAGGTGACCTCAAAATCCTCACAGATCTGTTCCAAAGCTCACGCTGAATGTCCGCAACACTTTTACTCAAGGCGGCGATCTGGTCGATACTCCTGTAGCTCTTGAAATGTGCCATGAGCTGGATCACTGCCTGCAAAGAGATGGGCACATTCTCGATATTGTCTACTTTGACTCAGACCGCGAAGTTGCTCGTATGCGGCGGGTAAGCATTTGTAAGCGCTTCAGTGCTGTCATCGAAAGTGTAAGATTTTCTCTTCGTGCTATCCAATCTTTTGATGTCTGCAGTCATTTCGGTAATCGTTGCGCTCCGTCTGCAATGCTCTCTGCTGCACCCCCTTCGATCTTCGCAAAGAGCACGACCAGCTCAGCCTTCGCCTCCTGTATGCGCTGCACGCTGTCCGATTCCGAAGTCGTCTGGGTGGTGACCAGAGACGAAATATCTGTGTCGAGCTCATCTTGATATTGCTGCAGGGTAATTTGTTACTGTTGTCACAGAGGCGAGTGCTGACGGCTGCGCGAAGAGGGCGTTGAGATGGTCAATCGGGTCATAATCCACTGATTCTTGTAAGCAATGGTACTACTAGTCTGCAATTTGGTCCAAATACCAGCATCAAAAGGGTCCGTGACAAGATTGCCATTGACCAGCGACATCGAAATCTTTCAAGCAAGGCTTATTGGGCACGGTCTCATTACAGCGATTTATGATCCACCACTAGAGCGTCGATACTGTATCAGTATGCGAATAGTCCGAAATGCCCTCCTTGTTTTGTCGCGCGACGTGGTGTGTTCTATTGTCGAAGGAATAGAGTTTAATGGTTGCGGCGACTCCCGTAAGCCGGTCCGCAGAGGATCTGCTTAATGGACTGAAGCAGTCTGCAATGCATCCTTCTTATGTACAATTGAGATATGAAGTGTAAAGAGACCAACGATGTTGCAGTACACAGATACTGAATTTTTTCAAAATAAAAAAATAAAAAAATACCGTATGATCTAGGTCAAAGAGTGATTCCTTTTCGTATCTACGTCAGTCATTACTCAACGGCCCTGAGCAGATAGTTAGCGCTACGTCTCAGGTGTTCTCGGGCAAAATGCAAGATGAAAGTTCTCAGCCGCACCAAAACAAATCATAATGGTCTAAGCGTCGCACTCTCCTAGCTCTGCATGTCTTCGTTCGCAGAATGCGAGCGCTCTCGTCCCAAATCTTCAGGAGACCGAAATGTCTTTTGAGACCAACGTAGCAACGGTCGCTTTGGTTGTTTCGCTTGTCGCTCTCTTGGTGGCCTTGTTGCAGTTACTGACACAGTTGGTCGGCACTGCTGACGGGTATCGAAAATGCACGCCAGCTACGTTGGGCCCATGGAGTATGCTCCGTCGACGTGTATTCGTATGGACCTGAGCTGAGATTTGAGGTTCGATTCATGACGCCTCACATCGCAATCATACCTGCCCAAGAAAGTAGTCGAGAACTTCAGGAGGTATTCATTGGCCCAGCATGGTTCTTGAGTCCCAACATCAGCCAGGAGGCCCCACAAAACCGCCAGTTGTGGAAATATGTTAGAAAGCTTCGCGTCGAATTTTTGGGGCTATATCTCGCCGATTCTAGGAGCTGGCGTGAAACCCAAGCCGACGTGAGATGGAACAAGTGCTGCAAGAAACGACAAGTCTCAAAGAAAACAAGGGTACACCCAGCACAAAGTCTAGCTCTGACCATCATTCTCTATCACGCTCGCCAGTTGATGTGGAGAAAGAGCCTCACATGTCGAGATCCCGATTCACATACGATCGCTCCATAGCTTCGCCAGTTCTTTCGACCTCTAATCGTGAGCTTCTGGTAAGCTGGGTCAAGCTTCTTCATTCTCTGAGTACGACTTACTTCGCGCTGAGTGTTGGTTTGCATCCGATATCATGGGCTGGTCAGCACGAGTGATTTAGATGAAGAACTACAGCATAGCTGGAACAACTTCGAACAGCGTAAGCTACGGATGGCGACAAACGTCGCTTTGAACATCGGAAAAGTGTAAAGTGACCAAAGGTAGAGAAAACAAGCTTGATCTAGGGCACGAAGATAAAGCTGTGCATACTCATGTTGTCGTCGCAATACGATACTGGAAATGGGATGCCATGCCAGCAGACGTCCCAAAGCCTTTGGCCACATCGACTTTTGAATAACATCATCTTGATGGGTCTTCGCCTAAACATGCAATGGCGACGTTTGGACCTGGAGAACAATCTTTTCATTGCCGATGGTAATGGTTTCAGTCTGAACTCCTTCGAGATTCGAGGTATGGGCACAGCGTTCCGTTTTGGGATTACGGGAGTCTCGACTGTAAATCGTGATTGTGTACCGAGCAAATTTGTGGACCAAATTGATGTTCGGCATCATTCCTGGCAGCGGTACGTCCATCGTAGCACGAGATTACCATCTGGTCGTCAATGGCAAAGTAGACTACGAGTTTTTCCTATCGCAACTTGGGTTCAAGGATCAAGACTCGCGATCCAAAAATAGCGGCGAACTACGACGAACCACGCAACGAAATGATGACGCTACTCTGTCCGTTCTTACCACTTCGGACCTCTGATACATTCTGCAACCTCTTCCCAGGCTGGCTAGGATGGGCTACAAGCTGTTTCCATTTCTGGGAAGGAAGGCTTGCCCTGCTCTTTGCTTTACAAGAGAGGATGAAGACCTATGAAGGAAACCACATATTTCGGGCCACGGTCCAACATGTACTGAAAGATTTCCAAGATCTTGAGGAAAATTTCCACTCTGATTTTTACAATGTATGGAGGCCATTTACTTATGAAGGCGTCGTGGTGGAGAAAGCATTGATTGAAGGCTCGGTAGAAGGACGCAAGGGTCTGATCGAGAAGCTACGTTCCATCCACAAATGGACGACAAGTTACTTTCGCGGAAACGAAGAGAACTGACTTCGATTGGTCAGACGCAGGCGAGACAGGACGAACGTGCTACGTAGATCTGGTCGCAGCACATGGGACCATGTCCTATTTCTCCATCGCTCCTGGCATACAGAAGAGCGTCAATCGACGAAACCAATTCCCAAACAACGATAATTGAAGGAAAAGTCTGGGCATCAAACTGAATACACATGGCTTCGCAAGCCATCAGTTCGCCATCGCGGAGGAGTACATCGCGAGGATACACGACGGCCAGCATGGACTAGTCAAGTACTATCGGCAACGTCGCTGGGCACGGAGCGACGAGGAGATCGAGGCAGCTTGGTGGGTTCTGATGCTCCGCGGCATTGTCTGGGATATGTCGACGCAGGGATCGCCAGGTGCTGCAGGTCGAGCACCGAGATGGGAAGGAACCTCCTGTGAACTCGTCTTTGTACAGTATCGAGACACCAGTTTGGATCGTTTGATGCGATCTATAATGGAAGAACAGAACACATTTGTCGGCTTGCCGGTGTCTGATTGTTCGAATTACATCTGTGATTGGTCATAGACCCTCTCCTCTCGCAAGGGGTGTACCAGCATTTGCTATTTTCGTACTTCGACTCATGCGACGTTCTCGAAACAGGTTCGATTTTCTGTTCTCGAGGCAGATCTGTAGACGTTCTGTTCGCAGAAGGTGATGCTGTTTGCGGATCATCAGAAATACGGCAATAAGTCGTTTGCATAGATATAAGCACCACTAAACGCACTAGTGGTAGTTGACCAGTTCATTTCATAGTTGTGGCCTGGCATTCATGGCAGGTTGCTGTATCAAGGTATCTCAGTCATCGTCACAAACTACAGTTCCCCAACCAAATCTCCTCGCCCCTAGATTTGACTGTTTGTTCACTCTTCAGCTACCAGATTCTGTCCCTCCTTCAGTCCCTCCACGACCAGTTCGTGTCCTTCCGCTCGCCTGTTACAATTCCCTTACATCGGCCGTCATCGTCTCAAAGTGCGAAGAAGCATCGTAGGATTTGCTGATGAAAAAATTGTCGTTCGCGCCGCTCTCTTTCGGCTCATAGATCGGGATTGGTGGGCCATGAACTGCTCCTCTATCCGGCCGAGACGATCAAGTCCAGGCTGGAGCTCGAGATGGTGGTTTGCATCGGTCTCGGCGACTGTGCTGACAATAGCGATGTAGTAGCCCTTCGGGACAGACGTTGTGGGCAGACGAGGACGACGGCGATATAGATATCTGCCTGAAAGTTAGGCAATCTGGGGAATGTGTCTATAAAATTTGGAAGACTTACCATGTTTCCGGGCCCCTTGTGATTGAGGAATGATCAGTTGCAATGAGTCGGAGTTGTCAGTCTTGTCGACTGGGTGGTTGAGGATACAGATGGCCTTGAGGTAGTGTCCAACCACTCGTACCTTGTCGGGAAGTATGATGGGTCGGCGATGATTTTCTTGCACTTGGTCTCGAACTTCATGCCCTCGCCAGGCTCGCCCCGCTCCTTCATAGTCGCTCTGATGCCAGAAACCTTGCCGCCTTCAAATTTGACTTCGTCAATGTTGGAGTTCAGCATATATGTACCACCGTAGATGGCACTCAGGCGGGCAAAACCCTGTGGCAACTCGCCCAGACCATACAGAGGGTAGATGTATGGGCTCTTGCCGTACCGGGCCATGCTGTTGACGTACAACCGAATGCGCTCGACTGCGTCCTTGGCCATGCCTTTGCTCTCGACATAGTCGTCGGTGGTATACAGTGCCATGCTGTGACCGATGAAGTCACGGGTGCTTGGCTCCAGTCCATACTTGTCGTATACCTGCTTCATGGTGGTCTGTGACAGATTCATGCCTAGTGTACTGCCTTAGCACTATGGCCGTGCTCAAAATCGACCGACTCGACTTACCATTGGTGTGTGCTTGGGTTTCCCTCCTCGAAGTTGCCCACCCAACTGCTAGAAGTTCTTTGCCCTCCTCTTCTCGAAGATACCCATCAGTGGGCTTCGCAGTGCCTCTCCAGCATCACTGGGGCACTTTGGCCACAGTGGCGCGAGCACCATTTCCTTGCTGCACGTAGCTTCCTGCTATCTGCTTGAACTCTACGTATCGGGTGACATCCGTGCTCACGAGGATGTTCGTGAGTTCGCCATTGCTCATCAAAAGCTTTGGTACGAGGTCGATATTCCAGTCGTTAGCACGACCGTACTTCTTCCATGGCTCGGTACCTGCGCATAGTTGCCGTATTTCTTGAACATGGCCTCAAGGTTGACGGAAGCCGCCTCTCCACCGTAATGATCGTTGCGGTCCATATGCAGCACTTTCTTGCCCTTGACGGACAAAACGCCGCTGAGAATACATTCGGTCAGGCCGGTGCCCAGCACGACGACATCGTATTCGGGGGGCGATCTCGTCCATGATTGTAATATATGATGGAGGTTGTGAACGGTAGTCGAAGGGAGCACTTGCAGTTGAACAAGTCTATCAAGGCGGTCAGGGGTGCAACAACAAAGGAAGTTTGATGGACAATCCATCGTGACGGAGCTAATGTGGGGGAATAGCTTCGTTCACTCGCCCATGTGGGGCTGCCTCCCGTTAGGGGTCCAGCATCAAACTCTCATCGATATAGGCAATTGTTATATATGTAGTGAGTGTCTTGACGTGTACCTGAACGCGAGACGATCGTGGAACTTAAGGCACTTATGTCAATAGCGCTTTCGAGCTCTCCATCGGCTCTTGTCAAGACCTTACTGCATCAGGGAGCACACCTGTTTGACTCACCGCTTACTAGTATTTGTCTAATTGGAAGGCTAGAGGTCAGCGTGTTGTTACATTGTCTCAAGTCTTCACAAGACCTTTATCTGTGCCACAGCGATGCTTTGTCACTATCGGAAATTGGCAAGATCTCAACGCTGCAACGCACCAGTCGCTTTAGAACGGAGACAGTAAATTGAGCATGGACCATGTGTTGCCCCACTCCCGTCAACTTTATAGCCTCACTCGTGTTGCTGGAGCCTGACGACAGCTCAGTGTGCAAGCATAGCGACATCATCAACGCTTTCGTTTCGACCGATATATCACCACATACAAACGGCTGCCTCGCACGTACATGAACTAGGATATCATGACTGACGCGCAGCAATTATTTGACTTTGTATGAATCCTCTCCAAGATCTGAGACCCGTACCAATACTAATCGTGAGACCGTAGGCTCGGGTTCAGTTCAACGAGGATCGCTGCAGATGTCGAACGACACTTCGAACATGTTGCCGGTAGCTTGCGCGATAGCTTCTCCAAAATAAAACCTCCACAGCCAACTCGAAGACTGCCGCCACCCACGACACTAGAAACAGCACAGACGATGGGTGTCCAGACATAAAGCGTTGACTGCAGCCATCGTTGCCTTCGTTGTCACTGGATCCGTGGGAGTGGGTCGTATAACACACAAGGTCGAAAGCTGAAGAAGAGAAGGAGGGCGAAACGATCGGTGAGCGGAGCAAGAAACCGACGTAGTCGTGGTTGCAGGTGCAGTAGCGAATCCGTTGACCAGCGCATTGTACCTGGAGTTGGAAAGACGTGGTTTTGTCGTATATGTTGTCGCAAACACTTCCGACGACGAACTTTACATTCGCTCGCAGTCGCGGGCGGACCTGCTTTCCTTGCCGTTGGATCTGGTCGATGGCTTCACAGCTCAAGAACAGCTGAACAAGTTTCAAAACCTGCTTGCTCGCGAGCATCTGCGTTTGATGGCGCCGAACCCCACAATTTGAATCTGGCTGGCCTGATTCTGGTTCCCGACACGTCCAAGTCACACCTGCACGGATCGAGGATATTAGCTCCGAAGAATGGAGCGATGCATTGAATGCCAAAGTCATTAATACCATTGCCACAACTCAGCTTCTTCTTCCTGCAATCATCGAACATCGCGCGAGGGTCTTACTATTGACGCCGTCCGTCACTCCTTCACTTCATTTACCTTCCCACGGTATCGAAACCACAGTCTACGGTGCTCTTTCGGGGTTCACATCATCACTCGCGGCAGAGCTTCGACAAGAAAATCTCTCCTTATCGCACATCAAGCTTGGCGATATCGATGTTTCCCACCGTGACGGCTCGTCAACGGCGAGAGGGTGTGCAAGCCCCACGATTCAAGCCTACGCCTTTACGACATCTCCACGACTCCGTCTTCGATACGCTCGTGTCATCGCGACCGCCCCGAGCACAATATGTCGGGCGAGGCGCTCTCACGTACGATGTGATAGGGAGTCTGATGCCGCCCACATTCATTGCATGGATGATGAATGCTGGACGCAAGTCGCAAGTGCTAAATGAAGAATCTTCATCCGACGAGGATGATCTCAGGAATAGCGCAGGAAGTCTCACTTGGGAAAAGGTGGATTCGGAAGGATCGGCGTGATCCTGTTCTTGTTCCATACTCCTCTACAGTGACAGTTCTCTATGGTACATTATGACGAAGTGATGATATTGAAGCTCAACATGGAATCCAAACTCATTCTCTCATGCAGCTGTAGTTCTAGATAGGTTTCAGCGGCAGACAATCCGCCAATGTCTGGCTGTTAACAGGCCCAAATTAGCTTAATTCAGCAGCGGTTTTTTCGTTCAATATCGACCAATACCGATTAACACTATATTGATCTTGCGAGCTGTCGTCGTCTTCACGAAGATGGCCAAAAGAGATCAGAATATGAGGCAGATTCAAAGTGAAAATTTGGCCCAACAGCAACGTGGTTTACGTCACATAGGTATATTTAGGAGGCCTGCAGGTGTTGAGCCGCCATTTAATCATGTAACCAGTTGCGGGGTGGATTGACCAGAGAACGGATAACGTCAAACGTTCTTCGGTCCGTGTCCTAGTACATTTATAACCATGAACTGATGTGCAGCCATGGCGGACACCTTATCAGCCCGGCGAGAGACGATAACGATTATGATTCATCAGAATTCGGCCCGTCTCCCTCGCGCTCTGCTTGGCGAACTTGCTTGCGCCGAGAGGTATTCCTGGAGCTTCACCCCAAAGAGATCGTTAGACTACAAGAGCACAAGGGCTCGAAAGTAGCCAAAAGTATGCATCGCTCTTTGAGGTAAATTCGGGAAAGCTATAAGTGGATTGTTTATTCGGTAACGAAAGGCAGTGATGGAAGTTATAGATGCATACGGCTGAGTCATCCCAATGATCCACCTCTTCTACCCGATGGTTTCCTTGTCGCGTGGCCAGCGCATGGCTCCAAGTCTAGCCCTGTTCAATCCGCGCCTATCGTCCCAAATGCAAGGGTCAGTCTGATAACACGGCGTCACGATTGCCGACATTCGCGCGATGGATCTTGTCCTTCGGGTAGAGCATGCATTGAGCTATAAGCTCGTGCCGCGGCCTTGCGAACACAACCGCGATGGTGAATATGACCAGCATCTATGTCCCGGATACACAAACCTATGACCGGAGGCACTCAAGCCTGCATCTGA
This sequence comes from Larix kaempferi, assembly GCA_027924585.1. Lineage (NCBI taxonomy): Eukaryota > Viridiplantae > Streptophyta > Pinopsida > Pinales > Pinaceae > Larix > Larix kaempferi. The sequence continues at coordinate 27,068 of BSBM01004271.1, forward strand.
GAACATGGCTGAAATTACTTCTAAGAACGAGCTTTCAGTTCATGAGAGTATAGTCAATGACCACGATGCCTCGAAAGATCCAGAAGAATGGCGCGAGCAACATGAGATTTTTCGTACTTCGAGTGGAGCAGGAGTGGACTTTCGGACTGTGAGCTGGCATAAGGCCACTCTTATCTTCCTCAAGATTCAGTTTGCTATGAGCATTCTGGCCGTACCAGCTGCAGTCTCAGCTCTGGTATAAGTTTCTTTTCCCGCAATTGCAGGTTTTTGCTAAGACTTATGTAGGGCGCCGTGGGAGGTTCTATCTCCATTGTTGCATGGGGGCGCATTGAATTGCTGTACGTTCTGAATCAGACTGGCTCATAAGATAGTAATTAAAATCGCGTTCTAGACACTGCAACAATCCTTGGAGAATACCGCAACCGCCACCCTCAATGTCACACGCTCGCTGACATGATGATGAGCTCGGCGGTGCACTATTTAAAGAATTTGTTGGTATTCAGATCCTTGCAGCACAGGTTTTAATCACAGCCGCTGGTGTAGTCTCTCTGTCTACGGGCATTGAACGCTCTCTCCAATCATGGCGCTTGTACCAATATTTTCAGTTTTGTCGCAGCCGCGATGATCACATGCTTTTCTTCCGTGAGGACCTTTTCTAGGCTGGGCTGGCTCACATGGTGGGTCCTACGCAGATGGTAAAATCAGGACATACGTTGACTTTATTGAATCCAGGTTCGGATTTGCTCTCTCTTCAGCGGCGTTTTTGTCTTTGTCGTCGCCGTTACACACAGCAGAGTCGTCCGGCTGCGGCGCCTCCGACTGGTGATTTTGACCTTGGCTGGAGTGCACTTGCTTCTCCGACTTTCAATGCTGGGATGGTGGCGACGCTGAATCTCTTCATCTTTGGCAGCGGATCGTCAATGTACATTCCTGTGATTTCTGAGATGAGGAAAGCCACAAGATTACCGCAAAGCATGTCATACGACCGGCGCCATCAATACCGCCCTATATCTGGTCTTCTCGTGGTTATCTATCGCTACTGCGAATCTGGATATCAACACCAGCATTTGGCAGCGCAGGTCCACTTTTACAAAAAGATCTCCTATGGCCTTGCACTTCCTGGTCTGGTTATCGGTACTGGGATCTATCAGCATGTGGCTGCAAAGCTGATCTTTGTTCGCGTTCTTCGTAACTCTCATCAGTAAGTGATCACATCTGCGAGCACGATTCGTTCCATCTCTGTTCTGATAACCCAAGTCTCCAAGCCAATAGCACGATCCATTGGGCAACCTGGATTGGTGCCAATCTTACGCTTGGTATTTTAGGCTTCGTTATAGCTGGGGCAGTTCCTCTCTTGAACTACCTTCTCGGTACTCGCGGCTGCACTATGCTTTGCTCCCTTCAGCTTGATCTACCCAACCGTGCTTTTGATGCATGAGTTTCGAAGCTCTGTCAAAGATAGATGCTCGCTACCAGATCTTCTATGCATGGAACATTCTGATTGTGGTTATTGGCATCTTTGTTGTCGTTGGGGGAACGTGAGTGTGGACCATTTGGTTCTTACTATCTCAAAGACTGACAATACCACAGTTATGGCGTGTCCGACGCGATTCGAAGTGCCTATGCAAATGGCTTGATTGGCAAAGCTTTCGATTGTGCAGATAACTCGGCATCGATTTCATGATCTTGCGAGAACACGAAAAATTGCAGATGGGACACGCAGAACAAATCTATGGCGATAGTGTCGATACGTTTCACTGCTTGGCCGGGACGGTCGAAGGACTATGACAGCAACACGCGACTATGACATTCTCGTTTGAGTCTTGTACGTTGGAACGCATCAACGAGAAGGCTGAAACCCTGTGATGCATCCAAAATCCTTGAATATCGAAACAACCATTTCGATTCTGGGAGACCCGTCAAGGCGACCCTTGACTAGACCTTGATACTGCCCTCGACGTGCAACTCAAAAGACCTAGCAATATATTCTTTATCGACACTGACTCAGCACATACGGCCACAGGCAGCTGAGAACAAGGGATCCCGTCCGCTCTCCCATATTTAAGCAGCTGACCGCGGGACTAGTACTACGGTGGGTGACCACGTGGGAATCCCTCGTGCTGTATGTTTTGCCTCATTTTGTGTCTCATAATTTCGCACCTCTGAAGCTTTTATTGTAATTGTGTACCGGTCCTGCTTTCAGAAAAAATCGTTCTTCTAAGAATAAGTTCTGATATCGTGATGAGTGTCATTTCAGCCCGTTCTTTTTTTGGTTTTTTATCACCTAAACAATGCATTGATATGAGCAATGTTACAATGATTCACTTCGAATAGACCACTGGGAAAAAAACACTCGGTACTAGTAACGCCAGAGTCTAATGTAAAATCAGACGTCTACCAATTCGACGTCGAATTCGACGCTTTGGGCCCACATGAATCTTCCTGCGTGGAGTACAGTGGGTAAATTAGCTTGTCTCAAAAAGAGTTGAACTGCATCGATTAGTACGAGATCGGTCCCTGGTCAACTCGTAGCTTTTCGTTTTGTCTTCTTCACAGACCACATATGAGTGCTCACCTTTGGCGGACATTACTGCAACAGAGAAAGGAAGCTTCTCCTCCCGTTCACTGACACTCGACTGAAGGGAACTTCAGCAACTATGCTGATATTAGATCCGATTAGGCGTAAATTGAGTTCTGCTTTGCTTACTTGGTATTGCAAGAGCGGGAGATTTCAATACTGCATGCAAGAGCAAGAGCATTGATACCGTCCTGTGGAGGTCTCTTGAACCTACGCATTTATTCGTCAGCTAATACTGCCATCGTTACATGAAAGCTCGAACTCACTCGGGAATATGATCCCTGTATCTTGGAGCCACTGACTCAAGCGGCATGATTGTAAGCGCATTGGAACGTTTGGTCCAACCAGTACAGTAGTTGTGAACCATTCACTGTAGACGTGTATCCTAGCAAATACCATTATCTCTCTCCTCTCTGGAGATGGTTCTTCCTATGGACCTTGTTTTGGATTGTAAGCCCGGGCCTCGAGTGCAGACATGTGTGTCAAAGTGCTATTGTATCAAGCGGCTGATGAAAATTGCGGCAGACAGAAATATTGAACTTACCACAGCCTTTGAGATCTGAACAGTGCTGTATGGAGGAGTCCCGAATTTGTCGAAATACTTGGCGCGAAAATCGTCGCAGTTGTGATAGACGTCATAAGCAAGTGACATGTGTGGCCTACATCGTCAGTAGGGCATCAGAGATGTATTGAGAGGTGCTTACAGGATTGATGTATTCGGACAATGTTATCTCTCCCAGCTTCCGCTGGAGGATATTGTTTCAGAGTTCTTCATAAGACACATCCCTCACAAAGCACGCCTAGGGTATTTTCGATGACTTTTGATGAACTTACGGGCAATTTGTACTTGATCTGGTGAGATGATGCTCCAGAAGTCAGTCGGCCATAAGATGGAGGAAAAAGGCTGCTACAGTAGTAAGCAATGAGATGACAAGAAACAGAGTGTGACCTACTTCTGGTGTAGCACTGAGTGCGTCCTGATTTAGCCAGGCAGACGCAAAGTCCTTACACTTCTGAATATCTCTTGCGAGGATACCTGGAGTATCCCATTCACTAGTTCAGTAAGTATATACTGTATCAGTATTGTTGGAGATCTGACCTAACATATGGCTCCACGCCTTTCGTGGGGACGGCACCTTTTGTGGGTCGCAAGCCAAAGCATCCGCACCATAGCGCAGGTCTTGTCACGCTTCCCCATGCTGATATTGATATAAGGTCAGTGATATTCAGTGATCACAAGCATCAGAAGAGCACACTGACTGTCAGTACCGATGGCGATATCAAGCCACTCGTAACCTGCGATGGCCGAGGCACTTCCTGAACTACTCCCTCCAGTCGATTGGTGTCGATCGGCCTCGGATTCCATGGCGCCTGATAGTCAACATATCAATAGGCTCTTACCAATTTTCCGAAAGAATTCATTTTAGTCTTCCCGACAATACAAACACCATGACTTAGAAGACTTTGGACGCACTCTCAGACTCCATCGCAGGAGGATAGTGTCAAAGAATGCTCGATTTTCGACAGGAGTTTTGATACCCTTGAGATGAATGTTGTCTTTGATCACAATGCGCATGCCTGCAATCGGCATCTCGCGATTCCGTCGAGTTTGAAGCCGAGACTGCAGCGCAAAACTGAGGAATTGACTGTCCGAACTACTCGCTTGAAGAGTCTCGAAGGGCGTCCGATGGGCTACACCGCCTCATAAGCGGAGCTTGAACATGAATACTGAAATGTATGCTTAGCACTCTATTGGCTTCAAGGGTAGCCATACAAGTCCCGTACGAATCATCGACCAATTTCCATACGTTCCTTCAACTTCCCATCGATAATTATATATGGACCAGGAAGTAACCCACCTGAGGTAGTGAGGAACACTTTTTGATTGCCGAGAAGGCTAAGGTATTTTTGAGCATCATCGGTGATTTCGGCCTCATTTTCCTCGGCGCCTTGAAAAATGACGGTGGTCAAGAAAGCTTCGTTGAAGACATCGTCTTGAGTCTGGAATACCTTGACCGCATCTCGTATCCAGTCTCTAGTCACCCTTGGAAGGTATGATTCTGGGAGGTTGAAGGACCACGGCAAGACAATTTTCTTGAGTTTCGAGTCTGTAATCAGGAAGCTTAGTATTCTGTTGAAATGAATCAGTATCACTGCTACCGTCTTGCTTGCTCACAACATGCCTCATTGTGAAGGGACTCAGATAACGAGAACCTGCAACCGTGCAGACGTGCCCATCAAACCTGGTTGTGAATATTGGCTTCTTCATTCTGTCTGAAGTGTTGTTTGAGGGACGGTCTTCGGAAGCATGAACAGCTTCGTGGTAAGGAATCCAATGATTCGTACTCGACCTCAAGACGTTAAAATTCTCTGGACCATTTCATGTCACAAAATTCTTCCTATTCCAAATTGATTCACTTTCATCGATATCTGAAGCAGTTGGTCACTTTTGTGTGGACACGAACAATACTCCGCCACCAGCTCGCCTCTGCGGGCATTCACTCAAAATGGCGAGAACCCTCGCTGCGTGAGCGCTGTATAACGTCACTCACTTTCACATGCTACGGTCCTTCGCAGACCCCGCGATCATGTTATTCGTATTTCAGGTACAAAACTTTCTAATGATACTTGTATTGTCAGTCTTCACTGCTCCTGTATGGCAATTACGAGGGCAGGTAGCGTTGTCGGGAAGACTTGTTTTATATTCTGGCAGCCTAAGGCATGAATCAAATAGCTCCGCCTTTGGCGCTAGAGCGCACCAGTGCCGACCTCAAGGCATTGCATTGTCATGGCTCAACGACTTCGTACTAATCAGCGATATTCTGCAGGGTCATGGCGCTCGAGAACGACAATCTGCTCGCGCACCTCGACTCAATCTCCCTCTCAAAAATTCGACCTATCCTCGCACAATCAGTATTTACCGACTTTAATTCGCATCCATCGACTCTATCGCACAGCAGTTACGATCTGCTCAGCAAGTTGCTGCAGTTGGGAGCTCGAATTCCTTCGGCGATGAGCAGTTGAACGTCGATGTGTTGGCCGAAAAGATCATTCGAGAAGAGATCAAGAAATGTCCATCAATAGCCACAGCTAGTAGCGAAGAGGATCCGAAGAGCGCCCCGGTCACACAGCGACGAAGCTGCAGACAAGACCTCAGAAGCATACACGATTGCTTTCGATCCCACTTGATGGAAGCTCGATCATTGCACCAAACTGGGACTGTCGGCACTATCATTGGCATCTGGGATGGCAAGTCAGCGCTTGGGCGGCTCACCAGCCGAGAAGCAGATCGCCTCGGTATTGGGGATCTATGGTCCTCGAACGACGTGATCGTTGCAATCAGGGTTCCTGACGCCGGAGCCAACGTGCTTCGAGTTGGGCCTCGGCCAGACCGAACGCTCGACGACCTGCGAGATCGTGCGCTCAAAGGTTGAAATGCTTGCAGCACCTTTCAAGACCCGCTATTTTGCACCAGCCAATCTTCGTGCTGCAGCCGAAGATGAGAAGTATTTGAAGCTCATCAATCACTATGTGATGCAGAAGTATACGCTTCGCTACAGTGGCGGCTTAGTACCTGATGTCGTCCATGCTCTGGTTAAGGGTCATGGTGTCTATGTTTCTCCCGTCACCTCAGCAAGCAAGGCTAAATTGCGGAGGTTATATGAGCTGACGCCAGTCGCACTGATCATGGAGTGCGCAGGTGCCAGTGCCATAGATCCTGTGTCAGGCGAGGACATACTTGCACGGCCAATCCAGGATTGTGACGAAAGAGCTGGCCTGATCTGTGGCACTAAGGAGGAAGTGGCATTTGTCAAAAAATCTTTTAGCTTGTAGCGGCTACGCAATTTGTTCGACACTTGACTGTTCGTCAATTGATTAATCAAGGTGTCTAATGGAGACCAGATAGCATGACCATATGGCAACGCATTGATCTCGTGTAGAGCTTGAGCTGGCGTTGGATCACGCAAGCTCCTTTACTAAGCGTATTACAAGACTAGAGACATGATGGTGAAAGGCAGCAACCACCTGTAGTCAGTATCGTCCATGATTAATTCTTCTATAGAATGCTTCAGCGTTCTTTTCAGACCTCCGCCGCGAGAGGCTCCTGTGTCTATCAGTCTTGGTAGGACGTCAGCTTAGTATCGAGACTGTCTGCTAATCGTTGCTCTCTCGATGGAATGATATTAGATGTGATCAGCTATACTCTCTGTTGAAATCAAGATTGCGACGATACACATCAGCAGTTCCGAAGTAAACTCAGCTGCGGCTCATCGCATCATATGCCTGTGGTTGTCCATGTTGAAACTCTGTCATTCTCCCATACCACCTACCAACGCCGCGCTAACGATCAACCAGAACAAAACTATGACAATCCAGATCTTATCACGCGGGCCTACGCTCAACGAATTTCTGCAAGTCATCTCTCGTAGCGACACCCAGTACGAATCTCCTCGCAGCATCCGTCACGACGGCAAAGTCCTGCTTTTGACCAGTGGCTCCACCGTCAAAGAAGGTCTCCAACTCCTCCAGTCGCGTATCCATGGTGATGAGACGGTATTGTCGTCCCTTACGCTGGAACTTCACCATTGCTTTTTCCACGGAGTCGTTCTCCGAGACAGTCTTACTTTCTAGGAGCTGTCGTAATCGAGGAATGCTAATATAGCCTAGCAGTGCTTTGTCCTCGGGGTTGAGGACTGTGAGATGTGTATAGTCGCGCTCGTAGGCGGCCATCAGAGCATGTGATATAGGCGAATAAGGGCTCGTCGACAGTGCCGGTGGTGGATCGAGATCTTCGACCGTAGCCTAAGACAGAATGTAAGAACACCTGTTTTTGCTCTGCTACGTATACATGTTCTTACGCCTCTGTACTTGCTCGCCCAAGGTGATGGCTTCGCCGCGGAAGCATCTGACGTGGCCGAACTCGCCATCATGTGAGACGAACCGTACTATGTCCAACGTGGATGATGAACTGATGACCTCGGCCGCAGACTTTCATACGATACCTTAAGCCGACTCAGAGATGCCTCAGGCGAAAGATTTCTTGAAGCTATGGATAGGGCTAAGGTTCGGAGCGATAGTAACGGGCGCTTGCCTCGCATTTTGACGGATTTAAGGAAATAAAGCAGCTCCGACAGGCGCTAGTATTGGCTAGCTGCAGCTGACGTCCGAGCTGCTGCTCACGGCGCAGCTCAGCTACTTTCGTTTTCGACTCATCCTTGCTTGTCGCAACACCACTCCTATTGCCTTTGAGCAGAGAAAGGTAAGGATAGTTCTATGTTCCTTCCACGCTATCAATTCACTCAGAATTACACCAATGCCTGGCTATTCAGCTTTTAGCTGTTCGCCAGCTTCGGAGATAAGCCATTTCTCCGGATGATTGAATTGCTACTGATGAACATTCGATTTAGAGCGCAGGACGCTGCGACAGTCAACTATGCAATCGCTTTTTCCATCCAAGAGCGCCTTGAGCGCTTCTTTCGATCATGCATCAGCCTCCAGCCTGAACAGCCAACCGGCTATTCACCATCGAACGCCATATCAGGCGCGCAGCGACCTCTACTCGTCTTGGTCCGTCGCAGATGATGCGAAGAACAAGGCTGTCAAGCTTAGCGATGCGGCAACGAAAGAATTGCAACATGCTTCTCAGGCTGCGCAGGCCAAAGTCGGCCAGATTGCGCTCTACAGCCCGAAATACTATGCTACCTGGTAGGTATCTCCCTTCAATCGATATGAGGCCATGCGACCGATAGTGACCCGATAATGTAGCACTTTCGGCGGTCTCATGGCTTGCGGTCTCACTCATTGGGCTGTTACGCCTCTCGATCTTGTAAAGTGTCGTCGTCAGGTCGATAGCAAGCTCTACAAGGGCAACGTTGACGGCTGGAGCAAGATCATCAAGGCTGAAGGGACTGCTGGCATCTTCACTGGTGGATCTCCAACATTCTTCGGATACTCCGTTCAAGGCGCCCTCAAGTATGGTTTCTATGAGTTCTTCAAGAAGACCTACAGCGATATGGCTGGCCCAGAGAACGCAGAGAAATACAAGACTTGGATTTACCTCGCTGGTTCTGCTTCGGCAGAATTTATTGCCGACGTTGGACTTTGTCCTTTCGAGGCTGTTAAGATTCGCATGCAAACCACCATGCCACCATTCGCAAAGGGTACTTTCGATGGAATTAGCAAGATCACTGCTGCCGAGGGCACTGCCGGGTAAGTTTGTACTCGAGGTCTAAGGGATGGGATACTAACTGGCACTCAGACTCTACAAGGGCCTGTATCCTCTTTGGGGTCGTCAGATTCCATACACCATGATGAAGTTTGCCTCGTTCGAGACCATCGTTGAAGCTATTTACCACAGATTGCCTGGCAAGAAGTCGGACTATTCCTCGGCAGCTCAGACCGGCGTGGCCTTTACTGGTGGCTACCTCGCCGGTATTCTCTGCGCTGTGATCTCTCACCCTGCCGACGTCATGGTCTCAAAACTGAATGCTACCCGAGCTCCTGGCGAGGCTTTCGGTGCCGCTATGGGTCGTATCTACAAGGACATTGGTTTTGGTGGCTTGTGGAATGGTCTTCCTGTTCGGTATGTTTTGGTCCGGTGCTTGATCCGATCGAGTCTCCACATACTGATTATTGTTTACAGAATTGTCATGGTCGGTACTCTCACGGGTCTCCAATGGATGATCTACGATTCCTTCAAGATCTTTATGGGTCTGCCTTCGACAGGTGGTGGTCAGCAGGCGGCAGAAGCGAAGGCGTAGATATGCGAGAACATGAATCTACTCGGGCGTACTCGAAGCTCAATGCGAGCTTGGGTGGGAGAATATGAAAAGATTGGTAGACGTCCATATCGAGTATAGCCGAGGTTGAAGTGTTGCTAGGTAGGTATTGACAAACGTGTGCCTGTATTTCATCCTGCAATTATTACGACTTTGAACAAGCACATCCGATGTTTTCCGTCTGCAAACTCGCGACAGCGGTCGCAAGCATCTCCTGCCAGCATTGACATGTGACATCGCACTGCTTGTCAAGGCAATAGGGCCGGCGAATCACGTACGCATTCGCCTTATCGATTGTCCCACCCGCTTGCCGGCTTTAGGTCTACGTCATACTGCTAGAGCTCTTTCGAGCAACGAAAGCATCCAAAAACACGGCCAAGCTGCGGCTGCGAGCTCGCCGGCTGATAGAAGGAAATCTCCTCCGTCGCAGCCAAGAAATTTAGCTGATCGAGCGCGAGACGAGATTGGCAGACTCAAGCGACTGATGCGAGAGCTCACAGGGCGGCTTGCCGGTCACGTCATCTGCCCTCGTGTTGGAAAGCAACCGCCGCCCTGGTCGCATGTGCCAGGCTACGCTTTGCGCCATGTCGCAATCCGTCGCTCCTGATGAACGACTTATGTAGACAGCTTGGAAAATCGCGATTCTATGACTGCATGTACCCTGTAGCCTTTTTCTTGCGATATTTGAACACCTTTTCGCCCAGTCCCTGACATACACTCTACATCTTGCAAACAAGCTATCAAACAAGTTCAAGCACAATGACTGACCAACACAACATTCACTCGACAGGCCGCGGTGGTGAGTAAAAATCGCGCAGCTTCTGGTTCCTAAAGGCAGGCTAACGCTCTCCTCAGGTGCTGGTAACATCGGCACCGACACGACGCAATATGGCCCTGGCGATATCGTCCACCAAGGCGTGCAGGGCGAAGCTACAGCTGGAGAGTACAGCTCCGGACGCGGCGGCGCTGGCAACATCGTCGACAGCAAGAAAATCAACTCCGGAAACGATATTGTTCCGGAAGAGGCTAAGCGCCCTGGCACCGAGAACTTCCACACCGGACGTGGTGGTGAGGGCAACATTCACATCGACAAGTACGGAGGACACTCGAAGCCACAGAAGGAAGGTCACCACGAGGGACTCCTGGACAAGGCGAAGCACGCGATCGGTTTGGACAAGAAGGAGCACAAGTAGGCGAGTGAAACTCGCTTAGTACGGGAATAGCTCCCAGCGACGAGATATGAATTGTGACGAGTTCGAATTCTTTCTTAGATAGATACCATGGGTTTCTGAACAGCCCTCGACGTCAAATATAGACCAATGAATGCTTTTCCCTTATGCTCCTACTTCGAGAAGTAATCGTATCCTCCAGCGCAACGTACATCCATCGCGAGCTCGTCAAGTTCCGTCTCACATGAAGACAAATAATCATACATAATTCATGGTATTGTATCGTCGTTGTACACGAGTTGCGATAAATTACAGAGTCTATAGACGCGCATTAGCCGCCGGGGCCGACGAAGCGCAGTCGTAAGCTAGCGAAACGCTCTGAGATATTCTGTCGATATTCTGCTCGCAACGCTTCCTGAGATGCGCCTTTTTGGTAAGCCACGAGTTGTTCCTGTACGGTCTCCAGTAAATTGAGGTCAGCCAGCACGATTTGGCCTGAATTGAAAGCATCAAAGATATGCGCATCCGTACGAGTAGGCATGGTCGCCGTTGTAAGTAATGGATCCTGAGGATTTGAAGAGTCATCTACATCTTCGATTTCTGCCGCAAGGGTGGCTTCGCCGCGAGGATTCAAATTTTGCATTTCGATATCCTCTTGTCGCTGAACTTCGTTAGACCGGCGCACACCTCGCTCTTCATCATTGATGGTCTGGCCATTCGAACGAGCTACCACGACTGCTGGGGCAGCATTTCCTTTTAGCCTTTGCCTAAGCAGATGCGCAGACAAATGCGCTATCTGCAAGGCCAGAACTAGCAGGTCTAACAGAAGTAGGTGTATCTTGCTCGATGGACCTTTTTGTCCAATGAAATCCATTGCGAGGCCACCGTGAAGATATCCTTGAGTCGCTTCACCCGCTGAGGGCGCACTGCCCAAAAGATGCAGAATAAAGCATAATAGATTGCTTCCCAAGATTGCGCCGATGTACGGTCGGTTCGGTGGCGGCTCAGGCAGAAGCCCAGATTTGGGAGTCAGAAAGATGAGCTGGACAAGTGCTCGGAGGATGAAACGGAAGAAGTAGCAGCTATTGACCAGTCAGCTTAAGCACCACATCTCAACCTGCAATTTATACATACTCCATGTAGTATATGGCGCTCAGCTCGGCATAGATGAGTATATCGAAATTACGCAGTACATCGTTCAAGAGCTCTCCCCGTTTCCGATTGAAAGCTTCTCGATTCTGCTTCCTCCTCGTCTCCTGCGCTTCAGCAGAATACTGTTCGACATGATCTCTCTGTCTGGAGGCTGCCGAGGTTGGTCTGGGCGCTGACGCAGACGATGAAGGCTCATCGTTCATAGCTCTTGGTGGCAGAAGACACGCGCTCGCATGGTGCGGCAATCATCGGTGTCGTTGTTGTGAGCTGTCCTGCAACCGCATTTGTGCAATGCCTGCGGAGTGCGATGGGTCGAGTGGTGTACAGAATGATGAGCCAAATGCACGATCAAGCTGAGGGTCTCTCCGACCGTGTGCGGCGACCTTCCCCAATTGAGCTGTAATTGGCCCCGGATTTCTTCGCGTCTTCCTAGACGCGTCTACTACAAGGCAAGACTTCATCAGTCAAGAATATACTTATCGAGCTTCCGCATCAATCCTCAAACAAGGCGTTCCAAGAGTCTGCGGTTATGGCGAACTTTTTCGATATCAGAGCTAGACAGGCAGCGGCTGCAGCAGCAGGCTCGTCAAAGTCAGCAGCACCAGTGGAAATAAACAGACTACAGCCTTGGGTAGAAAAATAGTGAGTGCAATTTAGACGGTAAGCGGTGCCATCCTAAGCCCAGAGATATTGACATCCTACTGTAGCCGGCCAAAATCGCTGAACGATGTTACTGCACAAGATCACACCGTCACTGTGCTCCGGAGAACTTTACAGTCTGCCAACTTACCACATATGCTCTTCTATGGACCTCCAGGAACTGGCAAAACAAGTACTGTGCTCGCTCTAGCAAAAGAGCTGTACGGTCCTGAGCTGATCAAGTCACGTGTGTTGGAGCTGAACGCCTCCGATGAGCGAGGCATTAGTATTGTACGTGAGAAAGTCAAAGATTTTGCAAGGCAGCAACTATCGAATCCACCGGCCGGTCCTGCTGGTGTTGAGTATCGCAAAAAGTATCCTTGTCCGCCTTACAAGATTGTCGTTCTCGACGAAGCAGACAGCATGACACAAGATGCTCAGTCTGCTTTAAGAAGAACCATGGAGACCTACAGCAAGATCACTCGGTTCTGCTTAGTATGTAACTACGTTACGCGGATCATCGATCCACTGGCCTCAAGATGCAGCAAGTTCAGATTTAAGTCTCTCGACGAAGGCAATGCTGCTCGGAGAGTGGAGGACATTGCGAGACTTGAGGGCGTTAAGCTGGAAGATGGCGTGGTCGAGACACTACTCCGCTGTAGTGAAGGAGATCTGCGAAAGGCCATTACATATTTGCAGTCAGCTGCACGTCTGATTGGTGCAGGGCAGATAGGGAACGACAAAGTTGACAAAAAGCGAAAGCGCAAAACCATCGATGATGAAGATGATGGTGATGCAATGGACATCGATTCCACGTCGGCATCGACTGCAGCTGTCACGGTCCGCAGCATCGAGGAGATCGCTGGTGTCATCCCAGACGATACAGTCGATCGTCTTCGCAAAGCTGTGATGCCAAAATCGAAGCCTGCACCGGCGCCATATGCCCCTATCGCACAAGCCGTTGAAGACCTGGTCGCGGACGGCTGGTCAGCATCGCAGATTGTCACGCAGATGTACGAGAAGATCGTCATCTTAGATGAGACCATTGGTGATCTAGCGAAAAATCGCATCATGGTCTGCTTCTCCGAGACGGACAAAAGGCTCGTTGATGGCAGCGATGAACACCTCACGATACTGGACCTGTGCCTACAGGTTTCGGGTATACTGGGCGGCGACCTAGAAATGAGTATTGGCAGGACTTGATGTGATTACTTCTCATAATTAGGATAAGAATAACTCGGGACGGCTAAGTGCTATCTCGAGTCAGTGACATTGTCACACCACTGTGCAATCTCATGATTATGACTCTTTTCGCCCGATATTAGAACGACTCAGACGCAGTTTGCTCCGGCCGTTAGAAGCCGCTGCGAGCTTGGATTTGGAGTCCTATTGTAGAGATTTGCCAGAACCTCTAACGCCACTCATCCGCTTCAACTACGACACGGTCCTTGTCGTCTTGGCTCTTCGATCGTTTCTTAGCCAAAGCGTTCTCGGGCTTCTTCGAATTGCGTTCAATAAGGAGTCTGCCAGTACGCAGGCGCGCAGTGTGTTCAAAGAGGATGTCTGTCTCAACTTTGCTCATGTCGCGGAGAATGATAATGTAGTCTTGGTTAGCCTATTGGGCGATATCAGCAAGTGTTCAGATGTAGTACTACAGTAAATAACAATTCATGCTTTAAGATAGCGTACTAGCAGCTCTCTAGACCGTGTTGCATCTGCAGGATAGTGTACTAAGCCTTAGTACGCGAAGAAGAGCTTACTTGTCTTGTTATAATGACATGTTCTAAGTCCGCTAAGAATACCTCAAGGGGCGTGAATATAGTTGAAGAAAGACTTACTCTATCATATTCCCACGGTAAGTCGTAATATTTTAAGGTCTCCAGAGCAAGGTAATCGCAGTGAACCTTAGGGTAGACAGGAGCTTTAGCAGGACGCCATACATCCGCAGAATTCGTGTGTTTATTGTGCTCGACCTCCGTCTTGAACTTCTTGGCCTTGTCCTTGTCGACCATGATATCGATAGTCTTCTCTGAGTACCCGAGGTCGCGTAGACGAACGCGCATCTCCTCTTGGAAGTGTTCTTCCTTCTCCTTCTCCTCATCCTTCTCTTGTACAACACGAAGCGAATTGTTATGCTCACGCTCTTCGCCACTTCCCTCCTTCTCTAGCGCTTGCTCAGATGGATTGTATTCAAGTTTCTGCCTTTTTATCTCCCCGAAGTATTGATTAGTCCCAATGGTCGTTATAGCCTCTTGGCTGTTTTCTTCTGCGATATGCTGCAAAGAGCCTTCTCCAGACTGTGCCTCAAACCATAGAGATGGATCCGGGACGAGTTGATCCTGGGTATCCGCTTCAGAAGACTCGTCGCTCCAGTTCACAATATTTGTGGTCTCCATGTCCTCTGATTCCCCATCTGCTTCTTCAAGATACTGTCGAGGCATCGCGAACAGTGCTATCTCTTGCATATGATGACCGACGTGTTTGATCCAGGATCGCCAACTTGACTTTGTTGTGAAGCAAAGGGGACATTGTCTAGGCGCTCGTGCTCGTCCGAGCTTTGATTCTTCCAAAGGTAGAGCGGAAGGTTCGAGCGCAGCATCGCTCTCACCATACTCATGCGGGTTACTAGCAGGGCTTTCCGATGCTTGGCTCAGATCAGCACGGCTTTCATAGCCAGGTGGACGTGCTCTTGACTTACCATGTGTCTTCATGTGACGCTCCCAATCTCGCCTCCTACTATACTGACGATTAGCTATTGTACAGCTTTCTTCAGTACACAAGTATGGTGGAAGATCCTCAAAGACGTGTTGCAGCCAAGAACGTTCGTCTGGCGTCGCTGTTATACTGTAGCATAAGGTACACTCGAAGAGTTGTCCATCTCTTCCTTTAGCTGGAAGTCTTGGTGGTCTGAGGATTGTGTCTCCAGATACTGACGGTGCAAACGACGTAGCAGTGTGTATAGATCCAGAATCTTCCTCAACAGGATATCCTTGCATTTGTCCGTGCTTGTGGAAAGAAGTCGCAATCGTGCTCACATTGCCTTCAAAATCCACGCCGTCGAGCCCTTCGATCAGCTTGTTGTGATGGTCTTCTCGATACTTGAAATAATGGCGATGCGAACTCACGGCTTTGCCAAGCCGGTTTGTAAGGAACTGTGGCGCCTGTGGATATTTCATGCAGACATGCTCGATGTCTTTCGGTTTGAAGAACTTCGTGCTCACAGTATCAGCATATCTAACATGATCGTGTCGCGCTGGATTCCTGAGGGCCATTGAGATACGCATCAGGCAGTCAATAATTTCATTGACTTCGATTATAACCATATCAGAATCACCGTTCCTCGTAGGTTCCGGTCCGAACAGTATTTCATCGTCATCCTCATCATCAGCATCTTCGATTTGAGACTCAAATGCACTGCCACCAGCGGGTCGCAGTATTCGCAAGACATCCTCTAAATAGCTTATCACGAGATTCGCCAGTTCAGAAGAATCGCGTAGACGAAACTGTAGTGAGCGACGTCCAGTATGGTGGGCGGCTACATTCCCGGCCCATATTCGAAATCGGCCTAAAGTATCTTTCATTTGGCTGGCATAATCAGTGTCCTTGTTGGCAGCTTCAATCAGAATTTCGAAACCTGAAAGACATTGCTGTACAAGAGAAGCGATTGAAGTCACCGGCCGTGAAAGCATGCTGGAGTAAAGTCAGCTTTCGTTGATTCGGGTTGAATCTGCTGTCAAGTCCGCATGAATGTTATAGAGAACTAATGCTGCTGCTTGAGCCATTTTCAATATTGAAAACAGAGGAAACGGTCTGTTGGGGGCGAGTTCTGCGGGACAACCACAGCTTATCCAATCTTGTTTGCCTGACTTTGTCATGGGCTTGGTGACTTCGATACCGCTACTCTAGCTGATGTACTTCAATTATCTCTAAGTCTTTTGTGTCCGCCACAAGTCAACTGCTGAAGCTTGCCGACCTAATTGTACAGACTTGCTTCAGATGATCGGCATAGAGATAACACTTTTGGACGCGACAGAATAATCCCGAGTTATCATCATCATACGTCAGCTTGGATTTACTCGACAGATTCGACAGTATCGTGGAGTCGCGTAACACAGTAAGCCTTCCGTAGACATTGCTTTAACTCTGTCCGTTTCAGAAGTGATAGGTCTGGTCTGGGATGAGCAATCCTGCTGCTCTTGTCACATGGTCTTTTCTCATAGTCATCTCAGCAGATCCCGAAGCATTTGAGGATCTGGATGTGTCCAAGCGGACGCATAACGAGACAACAGCGAAGAAGATTCAGTCGCGATGTCAGGCCCTGAAGTCATTGGTCTCGTGCTTGGAGCCATCCCACTTGTCATTTCAGGCTTGGAGCATTACGCAGCAGGCGTCAGGACGATCAAAAGAATTTTCGGATATCATGAGGGATTTCTCTCCCTGGAAAGAAAGCTAAGGGGGGAGAATGTTGTTTTCCGTAATACCTTGACCATTCTGCTAGGAGACTGCGTCGATATCGAAGCGCAGCAACAACTCCTGAATGACGTCAAAGCATGGGAGTTGCCATTATACCAGACCGCCCTTCGACGCAGACTTCGAGACTCCTATCAGTCATATATTGATCACGTACAAAATATCTCAAAGAATCTACTTGAATTGATAGAGAAACTGCACCTTGGCACAGATGGCAAAGCACCCTTCGACAAGAGCAATTCTGGCTCTGTCCGAGACGCGTACAAGAAATTCAAATTCGCCCTGGACGAAGCCGAATACTCGCGGCTGATCCAAGAGATAAGACAAGATAATTTGCGTCTTGACAGATTGACAGCGCAGACACGTACCCTCGTGATTGGGCGGGGATCAAAACGGATGCCAGACTTCGACAGTGTCAGGTCGAGTGCGAAGAGCATATTCGAAAGTCTCCAGCACAGTCTTCGTATTTCATGTAAGGCACCGCATACAGCGAGTATTTATCTGAAGCCAGCGCAGGAAGTGTCTGGATCATCGTTCGATGTAATGCTTGACGACCAATGTGAGGATGTGTTCCGGGTTGTTTTGCATCACAAAACCTTAGCTGCCAAACAGAAGGCACATGTGTGGTCTATCGAGGAGGCAGAATTTCGTGTGCGTAATCCACATTCTCTCGAAAATCTGACTGTGCAGTCATCTTCATCTCAGCAGCCTCGACACCCGGAGGAAATCCAGAAACGTCCGAGAGTAACTTTTGAAGACCCGGCCACAGCGCCATGGAGATTGGTTACGAATTTGCAGAGAATTCCAGACCGATCTTCTCGTGGCATCATCAGTTCAGATAAGAGAAAAGGCGTGAGATTTCAGGATGTAACTTCTTCCTCTGGCCAGGAAAGTCTCAACCAGGAACCAGCCTCAACAGCACTGCCTCAAGACCTGACCGAGATACGTGATTTGTGCGAAAGTATTGAGAGACTGCGAGCCGTCAAGTGCGGAGTTTGTATAGGCTACATTGGAGGAATAGCTGGCCAGTATCGTCACGATTTATACTGGCCAAAGCAAAAATTGATCGAGCAATCCTCATTCTCAATACATTCTCTCGACGAAATACTGACTAACCAGGGTTCGAAATGCAAATTAATGAATGCGGACGCTCATAGATTGGCTGTATCAATAGCTTTGGGCATGCTCCGGTTATACGATACGAATTGGCTTCCCTCCGGCTGGAGCCGAAGCAATGTCACGGTCGTTAGCAAGAATGGGAAACTGCTCGGCCAACACGCTTTCTTGTCTAGTGCCCTCGAAGCTGTATCAGGGCAGCCAAGCACGACAAGTGCAAAGATGTCTCCGACGAAATGGATCATCAGGAACCAGAACCTATTCGCGCTAGGCATACTTCTGATCGAATTATGTATGGGTCGATCAATCGAGCAATTGCACACGCCAGACGAACTCAGCCAAGATGGCACCTCAAATGAGCTGTCCAAATATAACACAGCGAGTCGCTTACTGGATTCAGAAGAGATCAGTGACCGATTCGGAATACGTTGGAGTGATGTTGTTCGTCGTTGCATCTATTGTGATCTGGGCCAAGCGAAAACTTCCCTAGACGATCTGAGTTTTCGGAGAGCAGTACACAACGACATCCTTGCGGAGCTTGAAGAAGATCATCGCCAATTCTTCAATCTTTGAGTGCATCTAGTCGGAATTATTGTTGATCTAAACACAACTAGCTATCAAGTAGTCATGGATTGCTTTATCTTCAGGGTTGATTTTTCATTCTTTGTAAGTCTGCTAAAACATCTGCAGCGACTTTTATAGCGCTTGCAGGTAAACCCGCCAACCTGGCCACCTTCAAGGCATGCGATGATCTATTGACGCCTTTCTGAAGCTGATGCATATATGTCCATGAGCCATTGCTGTCCTCAATAACATCGGTACAATAGCAAGCAAGATCGTCAAAGTCTCGCGTCATATCCGCAAGGGCATGGAAATGGGTCGCGAAAAGCGATCGCGATTTGTTGACATGGTGAAGGTGATGTAGACAAGCATAGCCGACGGCGATGCCATCTTCTGGCGTTGTGCCTCGACCGACTTCGTCCATGATCACGAATGACCGCGGCGTAGCTTGTTTGAGAATATCAGCTGTCTCCAGCATTTCAACCATGAACGTAGATTGATCCTGGTAGAGGTTGTCTGCTGAACCTACTCGACTGAACATCTTGTCGACGAGACCGATTTCGGCGTACTCTGCAGGGACGAAACAACCTGTCTGTGCCAATATCGTGATGAGAGCATTTTGACGAAGGTATGTGCTCTTGCCAGCCATATTCGGGCCTGTGATTAGATAGATCTTCTCGTCGTCACCGACTGAGCAGTTGTTCGCTGTGAATAGACGGCCTTGCTCTTTGAGTCCGACATCAACAGTCGGATGTCGACCACCAATGATTTTGTGAGAAGTCCCTTCGTGCACGATCGGGCGGATGAGATCTCGCTGCTTTGCGACTGCAGCAGACGAGCAGGCCACATCCAGTTCGTCAAGTACGGCGGCATTTCGTCTGAGTTTCATGAGATTCTCTAGTACTTCACCTCGGAGCTTTCGGAAGAATCTCTCTTCCTCGGTCCTGATGCGAAGCTTAGCATCATCAATGCGGACGCCAAGCTGTGTCCAGTCGGCCAGATAGAAAGAAATCGTGGTTTTGGTCGATCCAATTGCGCGGGCGCCATCGATGGTAGAAACTGTGCCTCTTGCATCCTTGCCTTTAATATGACAGAAATGTCCAAGACCAGCACTCCATTTGAGTGTCAAGCTCTCGCAACTGGTAGATTTCCGCAATGAGATAGCAAGTTCCTGCTTCGTATCAAGTAGTTTGTCAAGATCACGATGGGCCCGTTCAAGAGTGGCTGATGCGTGTCTGCGCATGATCCAAGTATCTTCTGGTTGCGACGTCGCCGATGCTGCTGAGACTTGTGTGTTTCGTTTCCTTCGAGAGAGCTTTGGCACTTGTTCTCCTGCTGCGTCAGCAGCCACAACTTCGTCAGTCATCTGCTCAGCTTCCATCTCGGCTGCTTCCTCTGCTAAGTGCTTTTGGTTCAGACCTTCCTCGTCAATGGCGTCCTGTATATTCTTGGCAACTTTCAACGGTGTATCTAAATCTAGGCGAGCCAGAATATCCCAGAGAAAAGTCAACTCGTACTGATGCACTACAGGATCTCCATCTAAATCCAAGATCTTTTGGTCTTGGTTGAGAATGATATGTTCATGCAGTAACTCTAGGACTCGTTGCATAAGTTCTATCGTCCTGGCTAGCCCTAGCAAATCATCGGCATCGCCTTTACCAATTGAGAACTTCTGCAGGAGGCGATATGTATCGGAAGTCCGATGCAGCAAAGCGACAATGTCCTCTCGAAGAGCGTCGTGATTCAGCATCTCCTCGACAAGATCGAGACGACTGTTGATTATTGCTAAAGACATAGACGGAGATACTAGTCGCTGACCGAGGAGACGGGCTCCACTCTTGGTGACTGTCTGCCGAAATGCATGCAGTAGACTTCCCTGCGTGAGTCCGTCCCGTAGGGTACAACGTATCTCGAGATTGCGCAGGCTTTGCTTGTCGATTGTCATGTACTCGTCCGCGGATCGCCGTACAGGAGGTTGAAGTTGAATAGTCGTGTCTCGCAACTTGGCTCGGATATAGTCGAGGACAATATTTTCCAGCGGCGATTTCGACATCGGTAAATTCTGTCTCTGCTTCGAGGGAGACGGCACGTTCAAGCATTGAGGACCAATCCGATATGGAGGTCACGAAATCAGTAGTTCGATGAAAGTGGATAGAGTAGTTTCCATCACCAATCATTTTCTGAAAATGGCCGGTCCCATCAGACTCCAACGACCCAGCCAAGACGATTTCGCGAGGTCCGATACGAGCGATGAGTGAAGGAAGAGTCGCTAAGTCTGATGCTTGTGTGAAGAAATCACCACTTGACAAATCCACCCAGCTAAGCCCGACTTTCGTACTTCTGTACGCTTCTCGGCTACGACGATCAATCGGTGGAGCAGGCACTGCACACGCGAAGTGGACAGCAAGAAGGTAGTTGGCTTCGTATGGATTCACAAAATTTTCATCAATCAGTGTACCAGCAGTGATGACCCGAGTAACTTTGCGATCGTATAATGGACCTCCATTCTTGACAGAGCGATCTGTATCGGGCAACCTGATCTGTTCACTGATTGCAACCTGGCTTACCAAGGTCTTGCACGAACATTTTCAAGTAGCGCTCCAGTTGCGTGTGCTGGAAGCCTGCCATCGGAACATCGCCAAGCACGGTGGGCTTCCTCGCCTTCTTGAGGTTGACAAGAGGGGCATATTGCTCGACTTGGTCAAAGTAAAGCTCATAGAAGTCACCAACCCTGGTCAAAACAATGCAGTCACTGAAGCTGCGCATGTTATTCAGATGTTGCTGCAGAAGAGGCGGGTACTTCCTCTCGGGAGCATCCTCGATGTCATCTTGAGGTAAGGGTGGTAGAGCCCCTTGGGGCAAATTGTCTGCTTTTACCGTCGTCCTCGTCTTTGCACTGCGTATCTGAGTCCATGACAGCCTGGCTGCGCATGACCCCCACAGGACGGCCTTCGTAGCAGATCTACGAGTGACATGGGTACCGCCTCTCAGGGATAACCAAGCGCGCATAGAGCATCAAGGTCGAATACAGTGTGATGAGCACACCAAAGTTTGGTATTTGATGCGAAGCCGCTCTGTGCTTTACGAAGTCCGCATATGGGTACGATACAACGCGACGGCTACACGCACATGGCGACGAGCATCAACACCGTTATAGGAGGACGCTATGCTCCAGATTCGTGACGTGGGGATGACTCAGCGTTCGAGGTTGCGGTCCGGTGGTAGCGCGATGCGAGTCATGGCAGCCAGGCCTGCGAACTGCGTGCGAACTTCTTCTACTGCTTTGGCTGTCACTTTCTACTCTCACACACGTCTCTGCTGCAGCTACTCTCTGCCTGCTGGTTGCCGAAGCCGTTGTGCCGTTTTCTCGCATTCCATTTGACGCTCAATTCTTTCACAGCCATCATCCGTCAGCGTCGCTGGAATCGGCAGGTCGCGTGAGTCGCTTGGATCGCTAACGCTCTTTGTTCCAGGCAGACTCGCTAGCGATACCTTGCTCGATCTCACTTGGAGCCCTACAACCGGTCGCGGCGATAGACAAACACGCTTCACTTGCAAACACACCTTCGCTACAGTATCTATCACTCCAACATGACAGCTGCTACTGCGGTAGCTCGTGGTAGCAATGCCCGTCACTCTCGCCAGACAGCCGCTGGCCGTCGCGGTGGACCCCGCGCAGATCGTGATGGCGACGTGAGCATGGACATTCCAGTGAAGGGTCGCAGTAAAGTGGGCAAGGCTTCGAGTGGACCGAGCAGCCGTGGCAAGGATTTGACCGCACGAAACTCAAGAGGTGGCATTCTCAGCGCAGGCGCTCAACGACACATCCTGCGGCAGGCAGCCAAGGGCGATGTTACGATGCGAAATGCTCGTGGAACTCCTCGTCCTGGCTCGGTAGAGATCAAAGTCACAGGATGGACGAAGAGCACGTCATCAACAAACCAGGATCGAGGTGTCAGTGCCTTAATTGGATGGCTCGAAAAGAAGGCTAGCCGCAAACTTGGATCAAGCACATCCCGAAGAGATGTAAGAATACGGAAGGTACGCCAGCGCAGCTCCCACCATAACCATATTCGCGATTTCGCATATCCCGGTAATTAACAGGCCTGCAGTCCCGCGTAGAAGGCGACATTCTATTCATCACCGTACAACCAGAAGATGTTAGTGTCTTGACCCGCATGAATGGCTACAGCTGGTCCGGTGTCAACATTGATATCAAAAGGTCTGATGGAACGTCAGACGCCTCACAACAACCGTCCTCAGAAGCCGAAAAGACGAAGGCGATGCTCAGAAGTGTTTTGGAGAGGCGATACGACGCAGAAGCCAAGTACTTGGATTTAAGCGCACTCGGACAAGATGAAGAACTCAAGGCAACAGCAATATTTGACTCCAAATCCACCACTAGCAAATTCTTTCCAGCAATGATGCGGGTCCTAGAACTCGCGTTCGACAGCAAAGCTGAGCGGGATGCCGCTGTTGAAAGTGTTTCTTTAGCACACAACGATCTTGAAAGCCTATCAATCGTATCCACGCTTTCGGAGACTCTTCCAAAGCTACACAATCTCGACCTCTCCAACAACAAGCTCGAAAGCCTCGACGCAATCAGCACCTTTCCGGAAGCGATTCTATCATCTGCAGCACCTGATACTTTCGCCAAACCCCCTCGAGCAAAAGGAGCCGAACTACGCAGCTGATATCGTCAAGTGGTACCCGAATTTGATAAAGCTTAACAACATTCAGGTACGGACTGAGCAAGAAGTGGCTGAAAAGGCTAAGAGCACACACCTGCCGTTCCCCATCAGAAGTCCGATCTTTCAAGATGAGGGAGGAATTGCCGAAGGATTTATACGGAACTACTTCCTCGGAATTGATACAGATCGTACAGCGCTAGCGAATCTCTACTACGATGATCAGTCGCAATTCTCGTTCGCAGTTAACACATCGGCGCCTCGCGACCCGACAGGTAGTGAGCGCACAGCGCCTTGGGACAAGTACATACACAACAGCCGAAATCTTAAGAAGCTTTCGCAACTACCACCTCGCGCAAAAAGGTATTTCTCTGGTGCCAAGGCCGTGGCAGAAGTGCTCGGCAGTCTGCCAGCAACCAAGCACCCAGATCTAGCCACGGAAGCTCGAAAGTGGCTCATAGAATCGCATATTCACCCGATGGTGCCAGATCCTACCGGAAACAGTCCCACCGGTGTAGACGGCTTTCAAATCTCTGTCCACGGCGAGTTCGATGAGCTCGACGAAACAAATACTCAAGCGCTGAAGAAGCGAAGCTTTGATCACGTCTTTATAGTGGGCCCTGGTGGCTCCACCGGTGTGCGCATCCATTCACATCAGCTCACCATACGCGCCTACGGTGGCTCTCAAGCGTTCGAGCCAGAAGATCTCTCCGCGTGGACGAATGGCGCCGGAATCGCACAACAAGAAGTTCCTGTCGATGTAGTGCCCCAGCTCCCTGCTGGTCTCACCATCGAGCTCGCCGAACAGATAGTTGTCGAGATGCAAAAGCAGACTGGAATGAACCTCCAGTATTCCAAGGACTGCCTTGAGCAAGTCAGTTGGGGACTTCAACAAGGCTCTCGAAGCTTTCGCCAACGTCAAGGCGAATCTTCCGCCCGAGGCCTTCGTGCAGTGAGCTCGAAAGGACCTCACGGTCGTTAGGACAAACGATTTCATTTCTTTGATGGAGCATTAGCGAGGCGCAAGGGATACGGAAATTTGGTATGGGTGGGGTTCAAATTGTTCGTGACGATGCTAGCATGGGAAGGAAGCTCCACTTTCACTTGGAATACGGAATTGTTTGTTACATTAGCGGAGGATGATACAATACTACATAGCTTCAGGCTTATGCCGCAAAGCAATCAGGATGGAAAT
>BSBM01004272.1:0-64783 GCA_027924585.1 Larix kaempferi
AAGCCGGGTCCAGCAACATGCTCCAAGACGAGAAGACTTCCCAGAATTGCCTTCGTTAGGAAAGGCAGACAGGAGCGAGCAAAGCAAGTCGTCTTGGGCAGATCAAGTCGAGTCATCCACAACTTCGGCGTGAAGCTCCTCAATCGGGAAGGTGGACAGCGATCAAGCTTCTATACCCACCTGATTATTACTCTACCAGGTTTTCGAATATATACACAACACATAGCACCAACCAGGACTACAATTGGTTTGGGAGGTCCAGAGCATTACCACAACACAATACGACACGACCTTGGATAAAGACCTTGTACGAGAACAGCGATGGCTCTGG
This sequence comes from Larix kaempferi, assembly GCA_027924585.1. Classification (NCBI taxonomy): domain Eukaryota; kingdom Viridiplantae; phylum Streptophyta; class Pinopsida; order Pinales; family Pinaceae; genus Larix; species Larix kaempferi. The sequence goes on from BSBM01004272.1 coordinate 332, forward strand.
ACCTTGGATTGAGTAACGTCCATGTCCTGATCACAGGCGCAGCCGGTGGCATTGGCCTGAGCACTGTCGACCTTTTCATCTCGCTAGGAGCACGAGTTACAGCTCACTACAATTCATCCATCGGTCAATTGAGAGATCGAGAAGGACTTGTGGCCATACAGGCTGACGTACGAGACGAGGCCAGTGTGCAGAAGCTTTTACACGATGCCGCCGACCAGAACGGTGGCCCAGTCAGTGTGCTTGTGGTCAACCATGGTATATGGCCGACGAATGACGCGAAGATGGTCGACATGACGCTTGAGCAGTGGTCTAATACACTCTCAGTGAATCTGACAGGTCCATTCCTGCTTTGTCGAGCGTATCTGAATGCATTGAAGTTTGCAGCAGATGGCGAAAAGGCCACGGCCAACATCATCTTTGTTGGATCGACCGCGGGCAAGTTCGGTGAGGCTGGCCATGGAGATTATGCTGCAAGCAAGTCCGCTCTGATGTATGGTCTGGTTCCCACTCTGAAGAATGAAATCGTCGCCATTGCACCTCGCGCCCGTTGCAACAGTATAAACCCTGGCTGGGTGGCTACGCCGATGGCGACAGAGACGTTGAAAGATACTGCTTTCGTCGAGCGAGCTCTCGCTACCACGCCATTACAGAAGGTCGCACAACCTGAAGATATTGCTCGCCAGATTGCGGTAATAGCTTCTCCAACACTGAGTGGCCACGTCAATGGGATGAACATTATGGTTGATGGAGGTATGGAAGGTCGTCTCCTGTTCCCGCCACGTTCGTAGTTGGATGTATAGTACAGCAAAAACTCGTCAAGCCTGCGATGCATGACTGAGAATAGTCTCGACTTTGCCCTCAAGGTCCGCTCCAGTCACTCGCTCTAGAATGATCACAAATGCTCTGCGCTTCTTCTGCGCTTCGTCCTCGCCTGCTACTGTCTTCGTTTCTAGATCCTTCCAATGTGTATCGATAGCCTCGACCAGTTGCTCCGGCTCATATGGCAGCTCGAACTTCCTCAAGCTGTCCGCCGTACGGCCATCCGTGTACGGGAAGATCTTGTCCCATAGCCATTGCACTCTGCGGAAGAAGATATCCAAGCCGGTGACACCAAGACCTTTGATCGAGCTCTTTAATGCCTGCTTGATGGCGTCAACGTCGCCTTCTTCCAGTGCCTTGCCCAGCTCTTTGCCTCCAGCGTCATCCTTCGACGTGAACTTCTCAAGTATGATATCTGCAAGCTCTCCCAACTGCTGTGCTGTCTTGTCCTTGTGCTGCGTCCGCGCGTCCCACAATGCCTGGTGCTGCTTCTCACTGCCGGCATCCTGGACTGCCTTGGCTGATGTAAAGTTGTAAGGTTCGTTGAGCACTGTTCGAATCGTTCGAAGCCCAAGGCGATGCGATATAGGCCGTGAGAGCACAATGGCGCATAGCAGCTCTTCGAATGGGTTCAGCACAGCCGAGGAGTACGTCTTGATCTCGCCGCGTTCTTCAATGTCCTTGCGTTCATCGTCCGGTCGAGTCAGGTCCTCGGCTTTCCTCGACAACAGGAAGCCTAGTAGTTGCTTCTGAGATGGTTTTGCATTGGCTCGGCCGGAGCGACGCTGCGACTTAACAGGTTCGGCATCGTCCTTGGGCGCCTTGCGCTTCTTCCCTGCGTTGCTAGACTCATTGCTGTGTGCCTGTGCTTTCCCTTCAGTGTCGTGATTAGAGCTTCGTTTCTGTGTTTGCCTATCCTTGTTGGGAGCTGGTTTGGGTGCCATCCTGGTCGCCACAGGTATCACAACGACGCTCTTGCTACACGGAGTCCTGTACACGACACCAATCGCAACTTCATGCTGCTTGAAAGCGTCATTGGACGGATAGTGCCGACGCAGCGGCCTAAGCGAAGGACAAGCCTTGGCCAAGCTTCGAAAAAATGCTTGTCGTATGCATGAGTATCGTGTATACACGTGCTGTCGTCAGAGATATTCACGGGTTGTCCAGTCTCAACAGTCAGATCGAGCACGAGGCGCTATGAAAGCACGTTATCTGCGGCGCAGGGTCAGGTCAGTGGAAAGTTAACGACTAGCACTGCATGGTGCCGCTTCTACCGGTCTCGTGCCTCTCACTAGGTGATGGTGGTTAGACCCTTGTCGAGTATATATCTGAGCTTGACGCACGAGCTGACCGATAGCAACATTCTCGTTCTGTCCCAAGATCTTTTCCTAATCTTCGTTACTCACTCTCATCGAGCATGGAGAAGCATCTTGACCCAGCTAGCAACTCTGCTGAGACCGAGGCAGTCGAGCTGCACGAGGGTGTCGAAGAGACGCCTAAGTCACAGTGGCAACGGTTGTGGCCAGTGATCGCTTGCGGAGCTGGTCTTTTCAGTGATGGCTACCTCAATGGTGTCATTGGCTCAGTCAGCACAATACTGGAGTATTGGCAGCCTGACGCGTACGACAATTCACCAGCGCAGACTAATGTGGGCTCAATAGCATTCGCAGGACAAGTCGTAGGCCAACTGGTATTTGGCTACACCTCCGACCGTTTCAGTAGGAAGTGGAGTCTTTTGCATCGACTCTCATCCTGATTCTCTTCGCCATACTGAGTACTGCAGCTTATGGTGCTAATGGCAGCCTATCTGGACTCTTTGCTGCCTTGACAGCGTACAGATTCTTCCTCGGCATAGGCATTGGCGGTGAGAGACTTGCGTTGTGACCCGAACGATGACTAACGCATGAGTAGGCGAATATCCTGCTGGATAGTGTTGGCTGTGCAGAGAGTACTGGTGAGCTCAAGGCTGGTACCCGCAACCGATGGTTCATCCTGTTCACCAATGTCCAAATCGATCTTGGATTCTTGGTTGCAGCCATTGTCCCAATGATTGTTATCCTCATCACCACTGAGAGAAACTATGAGACTGCATGGAGAGTCTGTCTTGGTCTGGGCATCATACCACCACTCTCACTGCTCTATCTGCGACTCAAGCTCTCCGAACCGGAGTCCTTCAAGAGGCACAGCATGGTCAACACTCGTACTCCTTACTGGTTGGCCATCAAGTTTTACGGCTACCGTCTGTTGATAGTCAGCGTTATCTGGTTCATCTACGACTTCTCCTCGTACAGCTTCGGTATCTTCTCCTCCAGAATCGTTGCCAACCTACTCGGCCCAGAGTCAGCACTGTGGGTGTCCTTTGGATGGAACACACTGATCACTTTCTTCTACATGCCTGGAGCCATAGCAGGGTCTTGGTTGTCTGACCGAATCGGCCCAAAGAAAGCGCTTGCCTACGCTGTTCTTGCACAGGCAATCGTTGGATTCATTATGGCTGGCTGCTACGGTTACCTTGCGCAGCCACAGTACGTAGGAGGGTTCGTCGTAGTCTATGGACTCTTCCTGTCCTTAGGCGAGCTGTAAGTCTACACTTCCAACGGGCCAAAGCCGTACTGACACTTCGCAGTGGACCTGGTGACAACATTGGTCTCTTGGCTTCGAAGACCTGCGCTACAGCCATCAGAGGCAAATACTATGGCATTGCCGCAGCATTCGGTAAGATTGGTGCATACATCGGAACCGAGGTGCTTGGTATCTTGTACAAGCAATACAAAACCTCCGATCCGATTAAGGCTGGTCAATACCCGTTCTTCATCTCGAGTGCACTTTGCGTGCTCAGCGCTTTCCTTGCACTGTTCCTACTGCCTGACATTGGCCAGGACACAATCGACCAGGAGGACGCTAGATTCCGAGCATATCTCGAGCAGAACGGCTTTGACACTTCCAAGATGGGCACAGTCGCTTCAGATAGTCGTGATCAATTGGTGGTAGAGCAGGGTGCGAAGGAGAACTAGACAGCTTTCGAACTCAATAAGACATGTGTAAAGCAATGTTGCTTCTTCAGCCACGTAGTACGTGTATGTGCGGCTCTGCAGCTTTTGGTTGCTGCATAACCTCCACCTCCTCTCCACCCATAATAATCGTCATTCTTTGTCTCACTACTTGCGCGCACAACACGCGACTCCCCAGAAGCGATACACCCGCCGTAGGTGTATATCATATACGAGAAGAGCATCCGGTAGATGCAGCGCGCATTGCATTCACGAAGAAGGACCAGTGAGCTGGCCTGATCACTACTCAAATAATCGACTCCTTGAACGAGCTTCCTAGCACGTACCGATATCACTGTCAGCACCCTATGCATCGCCTGTGATCAGCGCGAAGATACACATTCGCTCACGTACGATGTCGCGTCCTGCAGCAAATGGTCAACGCAACGTAAGCAATGGATCTGTTCCGCCTATGTCCTCAAATGGCCGCCAGCAATCGACTCCTCAGCAGCAGCGCGACACGGCACCGAATATCTCACGCGCAGAGCGTTTCGAGGACGAAAAGCGGCGCATTATCGAGTCGTGTTTCTCCAAGACCGATGATAATGGACAACTCCAGGAGAGCTACATCACGCACATACGCATTGTAGAGGATGCTGTATACCCGTCGACACCGCCGCCGCCGGACAGTGCTCAGGATAACAAGAAGCCAAGAATCATAATCGTCGCAGTTAGAAACACCGGAAGAGTTCGAATGCACAAGGCCAGGGAAAATAACAATGGCTCATTCAGCATTGGCAAGACGTGGAATCTGGAGGAGCTGAGCTCGATCGAGTCCTTCTCTAATATACCCATCGCGCCCAGAGACGATCGCGAAGCACAATTCCGGACCTGGGCAGGAAGCGTGGGTTTCATCGTCACCATCACGAAGCCTTACTACTGGCAGGCTGGCACCAGTAAAGAGAAGGACTTCTTTATCGCGAGTACCGTCAAGATCTACAAGAAGTACACCAAAGGTCTGGTGCCGGATCTGCGTGGCTTTGACGACAAAGACCGCGCCGCCATTACTGGTACTGCTCCACCACCATCACAACCTCAGCGTGGTCTGCCTCCACCACACACTGGTCCTGGAGCTCAGCGATTGGCAAGCTCATCGCCTGCCCCTTTGATGCCGCAACCGCCGTTTGCAGCCAGAGAGCAAAGTCGGGAAGAAAGCAGGTATCGAGGATCTCCAGGACCACCCAGCGACACTGATGGTCGGGCAACAAGCCTGGCTTCTAGTCGAATGCCGTCTGAGTCCCCGGGACCAGTACGGGCCGTGGCATCACCACTACCGAGGGCGACAGGACAGGTTCTGCGACCGTTCGCTGCGTCCGAACAACCGCAAGTGTTCAGGCCATATGCCGCAAGTGATGAGCACAATCTGCAGAGCTACGCGAGTTCGGAGCATTTGCGAGCGAACAATCGGGAACCTCGATCCAATATACGACCGGACACCAGTCCCGACACCGCGCCAAATGGCCAACTTGAGCCGCCTGCTGCACTGCGCACACAGGTGCGATCAGATAGTCCAACTATTGCTGACCACAAACGAAGCACTTCTCGACCTCGAGATGCGCAGGATGCTGGCATTGCAGCTGAGACTCAGAGGCACACTCCTGATGCTTCTATCCCAGCCATATCCGCAGGCGCGGCACTATTTGCCTCGTCTCGTCAACGCTTACAGCAGCAACACCAACAGGCATCGCCGCCAAGGCGAGACGCTGCACCGCAACACAATCATGCAGGAGCGCCAGTCCTTCCACCACTCAATACAACAACACCGGCACCTACAGCCTCACAGACTTCGTTGGATCGACCTCCAGTATCAGCCATGAGCGTGGCTCCAGGAGACGCTGCAGCCTTCGGTGCGATCACGTCATTCTGGGCGGCGAATGCAGGCACCAAAGACGAGAGTCCAGTCTCGCCACCTACTCCAGAAAAGATCCAGAAGGCGACCCGCCATGGAGACAAAGCCATCTGAAAGCAGTCTTGATCTGAGACCTGCTCCGTTGAGTCAAGCCAAGAAACCATCGATCCCTGATTCGGCTACTAGCCTTGCGCCTTCGGACAACTCGATCCAGCAAACTCCTATCGTCGAGGAGCCTCTCGAAATCAAACCACTGACAGTACCATCGAGATCTGATCAGATCTTGAGCAATGTCATTGCGTCGAAGTTCTTGACTGCACTTTCTCCAAAGGACACCTCACCTGCGCAAACCCCTACCGATGACGGAGAGTCACCGGGAGAAGAATATCGACCTGGATTGGGGCGATGATCAAGAAGAAGGTGGTTGCAAACAAATTTATGACAGCTGCCAATACCGCAAAAGCATTTAAACCTCGACCAGGTGGTGCAGCAGAGAAGATTTTGAAGGCCAGAGCAGAGCGCGACGCTATGCTCGAGCCAGATGGTATCAATGCTGTTGTGCCTCGACCGATGCTCAAGGCAGAAGAACCTGTACCTGCGTCGCCGGTCACAGCAGACATGCCTGCCGAGTCGCCACAAGTTGAGAGTGTACCAGCTGTTACTCTACTTTCAGCAGAACCCACGCCACGGCAAGACAAACACATGAGTCTTGATGTGAGGGACGAAACGCCGCGTGCTTCATTACAACCACCAATGCTGCAACCTGAGCCTATGGAGGAGGAGCAACTGCCACAGCCACAAATTAAGGTTAAACGCCGAAGCATGCATAATGAAAGATACATCACAGACCTTGGCATTAATCGAGACTTGCTCGAGGGCAAAGGTCTTGAATTCGAAAATCTGCTTGACGAGCTCGGATGGCGCGACGAAGGACTGCGATCATTATCTCTTGCAGATCTCGAGCAGGACATCAAGCGAGAGCTGAGCAGAGTTGAAGCTGGCTCTTGGCTTTCACATACAGACAACGCGAGGGAAGAAAAGGTGCAGCAGGTAGAAGCACTCCTTGACAAGGTCATCGCAGAGTGTGATGAGCTCGACGGACTTCTCACACTGTACAGCGTCGAGCTTGGTTCTTTGAACGATGACATTGCCTTCATCGAAGCGCAAAGCCAAGGTCTGCAGGTACAGAGTGCCAACCAGAAGGTTTTGCACTCTGAGTTGCAAAGCCTTGTGCAGACAATGTCGCTCAATCGCAATGTCATGGAGCCCTTGCGCTACGCCGACATGACGCATCCCGATCGACTGGAAGAAGTCGAGAGCAGTCTTGTCAAGCTCTATGAAGCTTTGATCACAATGGATCCATCTATGCGCTCTACTACAGGTCGTCCTCTCAGCAGGAGTGGAATAGCAGAGCTTGAGCTCAGTCGCATGGCTGCCCTTCGTGAGAAGAAGGACGCATATATGCGAGAGAGCGCTGCTTTCTGCCAGCGACTCATGCAACACCTCGACTCAACCTTTGCTGCTTCACTCAATGGGATCAAAGGCTCGACCATGCGTCCAGTCAGTGGTGGCGTTGGCATCAATCGTCTGAACAAGGATGCATACAATGTCGCCAGAAGCGGTCTATGGATGTATAGTCCGGTCGTCCTATTCACCAAGGAAGCTAATCCTCCAGCCTGGCAGACAATCATTCGCATGTACTATGGCCGCGCATCGCGTCTCTACATGGACGCCTTCCAGGAGAACGTTGCCAGTTGGCGAAAAGCAGCCCGCAAACCTGCTGCAGAAGAGGCTGAACTGCTATTCACACATCAAGAGAAAGAAGGCAGCGATGCTGTCGGCGTTGTCGGTCTTACGAATACTGCTCGCAAGCTCACTGTGAAGCGCTCACAGACTCTTGCGAAGACACTCCGCAACGCAAGTGGTGGGACCGATAAGCACCATAGTCCTGCTGAGCACAGGAACCCTGGCGCTCTGATGTCGTCGGAGGTGTTCGCAGCCGCTCTGGACGAGATGGCTCCTCTCATCAACCAGGAGCAGAACTTCATTGTGGATATGTTCCACGTCACAAGCATGGAATCGACGGACTTTGTGGACAGCGTGACAAGCGTGCCGCCAGAGCAACGTCGTGGTACAAATATCCTGGCGCCAAAGCCGGTGGAGCCAGACCGGGAGATGGCACGCAGACTACAAGGCGTGATGGAGGAGATCTTTGGTTTCTTCGCGCAGGACCCTCGCTGGTCTACTCGACTGGGTTATCAGCAACGATCCAATCCAAGGCGTTGGCGTTATGGCTGGTCTCAGCAAGCATTCTTTCTACTTGCAAGAGAGTAGCCAGGAGTTCTTACTCAGCATGCTAGATCAGCTGTTGACCAAGTTGCGCTCGCTCTGGAACAAGTTTGTGGACGAGCAGATACGCGCCATCGAGGAGACCAAGGGTCAAGATCCACAAACGAAAGGGCGTCATCTCATTCATGAAGACCTTTCCGCCTTTCAGCGCTGCTGTCGAGAACGTGTTCTCAGCCGTTGCCAAGCAGGACTACGAAGGTCCTGCCGAGTGTGTCATTGATGTTCGACGTCTGATCGATGGTGCTTATGGCAAGATCAATCGAGCAATGTTCGATAGGCTCAAGGTGATTGCAAAGGAGACCCCAGGCGCCATGGCTGCTTCAGCAAACACAAAGCAAGGCGGTACCGAAGATCATGAAGACAAGGAGATGCTCAATCACCAGATCCTCATCATCGAGAACATGAACCACTACATTGAAGAGGTGGACGATGGCGGCAAAGACGGCGTGTTGGCTGAGTGGCGAGGTCGTGCGATGCTCGAACGCTTGGAAGCACTTGAGGCTTACATTGCGCGGGTGACTCGGCGACCTCTGGGTAAGCTGCTGGTAAGTTTCCTCTAGATTGTTATCGGATGACTGCTGATTCGTATCAGGACTTTGTCGATTCCCTTGAGTCGCTGCTCCTATCAAACCCTACCCCAAGCACCATAGCCACACGGCCATCGTACTCGCGCAAAGCAGCCCGCACTGTATTCAGTCAGTTTGACGGTAAAGAGATCAGACGGGGTATCGAGACACTACGACGACGAATCGAGAAGCACTTCGGAGAAGGTGATGAGGAGGCGATCTCCAGGACGTTGGTCACATTGGTGACGAAAGAGTGCGAACGAAGTTATGATAAGATCATCGATCGAGTCGAGGCTCTGCTCGGCAGTGTATACCCACCGGCCGAAGGCGAGAAAGGCGTCGAGTTGGAGTTCACACGAGAGGATGTGAGGAGTGGATTCAGAAGATAGTGCGGAAATGCTCTGTTTCAGGTGATCTGTGGCACGCGATAGTGTTCCAGAGAGCATGCCGGGCAGCTATTCTTATCGATGTACAGTGTAAACAGACCAAGTGTTCGCATGAACGAACATACTACTACGAGCACGGATGTCTCAGCAAAGTTGGAGCCGTAGTGTAGAGCTGTAAATAATCAACCTGCGTGTTTGTCCAACGCCAGGATCATCAAGAAGAGTGAGACAGTGGACTTGGAGACGCGATCTCGACGACAAGTGCCATGGGAGCTCGGGAATGAGTTCAGACGAAGACCTTGCAGTGCTCCAGAACTCACAATGTCGTCCCTGTAGGTACTGTCGCTTGAGAGATGCTTTGAAAAGCGAGATCGACGTGCGTGGCTCCACAAGCACCTGGCTGAGCGTGTTGGTGGCTCTCAGATCAGACCACAAGCTTTGATACTGTCCAACATACTAAGCGACAGTAGTTGCGGCAAATAGCCGCGACTAGATCGCCAGACGAAGAAGAATAGAAGTGAAGGATGCGTGGCTGTTTCTCCATGGCAGAGCAGTGAGAGTGGAATCACTTCTTGCACACTCGACATACTGGAAGATATGAGTTGACATCCGATCGATGTACTCGCCTTGGCGCATCATTGAGTCAGTCGCTAGTATGTGTGACTGCATTGAAGGCGAGACGAGTCATATATTGCTGCATGAACTTTACCTCTTCAAGACACCTTCTTCACCGGAGCTCCTGTTCCATGAAGCAGTGTGCAATCGAATAGCTACACTTTCCAGTACATGTATGTATCAGCTATCGTGTGTCTGGTGGTGTTTCAAAGGTGTTGCAGGAAGAGCAAGGCCTCCAGCGGGCACATAAGCATGTGCATGTTGATGTCTCGAAGTACCACACATTCTGCGATCACATGCAGGCCAAGCAACACCCGCCTCTTATCCGGACCCGCCAAAAAGATGTAGCCTTATCCCAGTCGATCGTGTCAATGGGTGTCATGCATGCCAAGTAGGTTGTGGATCGTGGCGCGGGTCAACACCAGAAGAACTGTCAACTCACTGAAGTCAGGTTGGTGCTTGGTGGTTGCTGTTGTCGTTGCTGTTATGGGTCCTTGCGAACACAAGATCAGTGCGTGTTATACACGCTGAAAATACGACGTGGCTACGATGGCCGCAGTACGACGGAGAGAAAGATCGCGCTGTTGGAAAGGTTTGTGTTGGTCGTTGCTCGCGCAAAGGCCGCTAACACCAAAGCAGCACCGTGCATTTGGTTGGCGGAGTCACAATTGCCAGGCTCCAATTCTACATTCGGTTACCAACTTTTGTTGTAGCTCTCTGCTTACCTAGACCTTCTGTCACTGCGGACAACATGGAGGTGTTGCTCGAGACCGGACTCACGTTTCGCCTACTCACTAGCGACACCTGCCCCGGAGTTGTAGGCAGTTGTATAGGCCAAGTAGTGCGCAATGGCCATGCGCCTCTATGCTCTTCTCGTCCCATGCCCACAGCTCCATCTCACACCTAGACCTTTCTATATATCTCTGCCTACCTTCTGCCTAGAGTCACCTTCTCTCTTCTCATTAACAACACAGCTCTCAACTCTGCTGACTCTAGCCTCACTACAACCTGCTCTTCCAGGATCAACTCACTCACTCACTCACTCACTCCACCAGAGACAACACAAACACCACATATTCACAATGCCTTCAGCAGCTCGCCGAGTGCCTGCTGCTGTCGAGGTTCACTCCGACAATGACAGCAGCAGAGCTAGCGTTGGCTCATCTTCTCCTCCAAAGAGCGTTCGCTTCCCAGACCATGCAGAGATCATCACAGGTGTCACACGACCACTGACACCTACCGAAGCATGGTCTCTCTACTACTTCGAGATCCACGCTCGAAGCTGCAAGACCTGCCACCAGCCATACCAGACAGTCGTCAATGGAGGCCGACTGTGCAGCGAGGGACACGATCTTGCCTACGATGTCGCTATGCACGTCTACCACCGCGATGGCCAAGTGTACAGCGTCAAGCGGGAGAAGTCTCGAGACATCCGAGTGGAGGTGCCTCACGGATACGACCGTTTGGTTGCATTGCTCAAGGCAATGGAGCAGCGAGCATCACGAAAACCGCGATTGGCACCAATCATCAGCTACGAGAGCAAGTACTCATCAGCACAACGAGCACCAGCTGTCCAATCCATCAGAGAAGAAGAGGAGCCATGGACTCCCACATACGTTGTCGCTCGCCACACGAAACGAGAAGCGCGCGCGACAGAAGCCTGTCCGGTACAGCACAATCAAAGTCGGTGGCGACGATCAGTACGCACGACTGCGCCTGGCGTCTATCGATGAGAAGCTTGGATCACTCTACAAGGAGAGTGGACGGAAGGAGTACATGATCGAGGTGCTGGAGACGTCGGAAGACCGACAGAGGCGCCGACGGAAGGAGTACTACGACTGAGCATAGTCTCCCATCCTTTCATTTCTTCTTGTCGTCTATCAAGCCAGCGTCGCATGTCTGATTAGAATGATACCCTATCCAATGGACTCTGCATTACATATCAATATCTGTGTCTCATGTCGTCTCATGTACTCGTGAAGTGCAAGTTCATGAAGCGCGCGGTTGTGGTCTCCAGCCTCGCGGCCTTCTTTGCATCACGCACATTGGCCTTAGCACTTGATCTATTACACGCTGATATTCAGCAATCATCGCGCGTGTTGTGCATGAGCTTGGACGCTTATGGCGAGATGAGCCGAAGACCGATGGAGTGTTGCTTGATACTCGACTGTGCCGTTGCAGTGCGACGAGTCATACGCGACGATGCGTGCAACACTTGGTCCCATACTCCGATGCGCTCCCTCGTCCTACTGGCAGGATCCGCATCTTTGTCATGAGTCGTCCTCGATCAAAGATCGGACTCTCCCATAACCTTGGCATCAACTCGTCTTGCCAGTACGTAACCGAAGAGCCCCTCAACGGGCGGTGGACTTCCCTTATCGCTGCAGATAGTATCTGAGCCACACAGCATTCTCAACAGACCTTCCCACGGTCCACAGCTCGCAGACAAATGACTTTCTCGGAGGTCCTGCTCACAAGAGTTGAACAATGAGAACGGCCATCACTTTAGTCTAGCTATTCAGAGGCTGCACTCGGCGACGCCATAGCATACAAATCAACCATCTTGATAGCATCAGGACGACCTCGCAGTCATGACAAACATGCGCAAAGGATCGGTCAACTCGACCGCAGATGCGCACCTTGCGACACTGGGTTATACCTCTCAGTTACCACGACACCTTAGCATGCTATCAATCCTTGGATTGTCCTTCGCCATCATGGCTGTCCCATTCGGCTTATCAACCACATTCTACATCACCTTAGCCGATGGACAAGCGGTGACAATCATATATGGCTGGATATTGGTCTCGTTGATCTCCTTGAGCATTGCTAGTTCGCTGGCGGAGATCTGCGCGGTCTACCCTGTCGCAGGTGGTGTCTACCATTGGAGCGCTATGTTGAGTACGAGAGAATGGGCACCTATTGCTTCATGGACTTGCGGCTGGCTCAATCTTGTCGGCAATTGGACCGTCACATTGTCCATAAACTTCTCTGGTGGTCAACTAATCCTCAGTGCTATCAGCCTGTGGCAGGAAGACTTCGCTCCTAATGCATGGCAGACAGTACTTGCATTCTGGGCCGTCATGTTGGTCTGCTTCCTCATCAACGTCTTCCTTGCTCGCTATCTGGATATTATCAACAAGATCTGCATCTACTGGACCGCGGCAAGTGTGGTCATCATACTGGTGACCGTACTGAGCATGGCTAGCGAGAAGAGGGACGGTGCTTTTGTCTTTGGCCACTTCGAGAACACGTCAGGTTGGCCAGATGGTTGGGCTTTCTTCGTGGGTCTTCTCCAAGCTGCGTATGTGCTCACAGGCTATGGTCTTGTTGCATCAATGTGCGAGGAGGTCCAGAACCCTGCGCGAGAGGTGCCCCGAGCAATGGTCCTCTCAGTCGCGGCAGCAGGAGTGACAGGCATCATATACCTGATACCTATCCTGTTTGTTCTGCCTGACGTACAAACCCTGCTTGGAGTGGCATCGGGACAGCCTATCGGTCTGCTGTTCAAGATCGTGACAGGCTCTGCAGCCGGCGGCTTTGGCCTACTCTTCCTGATTCTTGGCATCCTGATCTTCGCAGGTACTGGCGCACTCACCGCAAGCAGTCGCTGCACGTACGCCTTTGCTCGAGACGGCGCTTTACCAGGAAAGCACCTGTTTGGCAGCACAAACGACCGTCTTGGCATCCCTCTCTGGGGCCTCATTTTGTCGACAGTGGTTGATTGCTTGCTAGGTCTGATCTACTTCGGATCGACAGCGGCATTCAACAGCTTCACTGGAGTGGCCACCATCTGCCTATCATGTGGCTATGGTCTGCCTATCCTCGTCTCAGTACTTCGACGACGAGAGCTTGTCAAGACATCGACATTCTCACTAGGACGATTCGGCTATGCCATCAACATCATATGTCTTTGCTGGATCGCTCTGGCGATCGTTCTATTCTGCATGCCGGTCAGCATACCTGTCACAGCGTCCACGATGAACTATGCAAGTGTGGTCTTCATTGGCTTCGCATGTCTCAGCATCACGTGGTACGTCATAAGAGGTCGTAAAGATTTCAAAGGGCCGCCAGTGCCTACTGATATATCACCGATGGTCGCAGGACACGCAGCAGATTCGGATCCCGAGGTTATTGATACAAGTAAAGAGATCAAGATTTAGACACCACCCGCTACGACTATCGCTTGCAGACCACGATCAAAGCTCCTCCTCAACGGCGGTTTCTTCACCTTCAGTGTGGTCTGTCACCTCTGACTTGTCCGCAAGATCAGCACCTGGCAACTGGTCTAGTCCCTCTTTAAGGCTCTTCTTCTCCTGGCTCTCCTTCATAATCGGAAGGACAGGTTCATCACGAGCGTCAGGCACAGTGCCGCCACTGAGCTTCCATCTTTGCACCGCCATGATGATGTCCACGGGCGAGCTGGCCATTGCGCTTAAGAGCGCCATCCCAGTGCGCGGGAATGCCATCGCCGAGCACGAGCATGCGTGCGACACATGAAACGACGAGCTGGCGCATAGGCGACTCGACGTCGGTGTTCGAGTAGATGTACTGGACTCGTCGCAGACCAGGCCAGGTGTCTGTGTCGTGGTAGTACTTCCTGACGACATCGAGGACATCAACGACAAGCTTCTTGATCTCCCACTTCTCGCCCATAAGGTACAAGTCCAGCAATGGTCCCAGCTCTTTCTCTTCAGTAGCATGAGGCACGCTCTCCGAGTACAGCCAGCCGACGAACAGCTTGAACGATCGGTCGTCCTCCTCCGGTAGTCCGAAGGAGCTGTTCTTCCGGCCCTCTTTGTTGTAGAAGACCTTGGAAAAGAAATGTGATCTGTAGCAAAGGAGCTTCTCATGAAGTATCCAATGCGTATTCTCGGATCCGACATAGATGTCGACCATGTCTCGTGAGAGTAACCTGTACTTGTCAGCACGAGCAAAGCTGAAACATCATCACGCACTCGTGGAGTTGTTTCTCCCGTGGTTCTGTCATGGCTGCGGTTGTGTAGGTGTGATCTTTATGGTGCCGTCAAGAGTGTAGACTCGAATGCGACTTCAAGGATATCGCTGCGATCATACCTTATACTTGGAACGGATCTCTGTTACACAACGGCATGGCACCCATGTCCACAAAACGTCATCACCAGCCATCACGTTACCGTTGTGGAACGTGTCTTTACCATTAGCGATGCCTTGTTTCTCATGCTGATGAGCTTGTATCCATGTTCACGGGCTCACGTGCGAATGGAAGGCGAGCAGTGACAAGATGCTGGACACGGGTTTGTGGGGCCAAGAATGTAGGCTTCATTTGTATAAGCCTGGCATCCTCATAGCCATCATTACTGCTCCGCTGCTGGGAGTACACTGAGCCTTCTGCTTCGATTGAGCAATGGCACGCCGTCCCATTATCTCAGCCTTCAAGTAATCTTTCTGGCACTCTCCTTGGACTCCTTCTGTCCTTCCTTCAACTCAGATGCGATCAGGTCAACATCAAAGATGCCTCCGCCTAGCCATGGTGATAAGTATGAATCACTTCTAGAATCGTCAGCTCTTCTTACCGTGAATGTTGCGCATGTGGTCGCCAATCTTTGGAATATAAAGCGACATGATCTCAGCAACAGCGACCAAGAGCTTGCGAAGGGCAGACTCTGGTGATGTTGCTTCGCCCCCTTCGATGGCTGGTTGGACACCAAGCATGACCATGGCCCGTACACGTGTGCTTTCGCCCGAGACAACGACGTGCAAGTCGCCGTCGCCCGGAAACAAGTCGTCTATGACGCCGTCGTTAGACTGAGAGGGTGGAAACCGCAGCAAGAAGCGAGCGTTTGCTGTTGATGGTCAGAAGTGCATAATCTAACTCATACCGAAGAGACCTCACCAAGGATCTGCTCGCGCAGTCCGCGCATGTCCTGAGTTGACATGATATCTTAGGTGTCTTGCAGAGTGTGTAGATGACGAAGGTGGTTGTGGAAGATAGAGTGAAGAGCAAGTGAGTAAAACAACAAACCGTGAGGGGTGGAGCTTCACAGTGATTGCAACTAGGAAGGAGCGTTACTCACCGCAGATACGACACTTTTGGCCGTAAACTTCGTGGTTGTTTCCATACATGCTATTCGTATATGATACCGTACAACTCCTTGGCCCTGGAGGCGGAAAGCTCTGCGACCGCAATGCCAGTATATGCTCCTTGATCCTTGAACATCTCTCGGACATGGCTGCCGTCCATACGGTACTGATACACGCTTCCGCCCAAGTCGGTTGCGTAGATGTGCTTGTGCTTGTTATCAATCCTGATACCAATGGCTTCGTGCAGGTGTCTGGCGATGATGTCGTAGTGTCCAGACTTAGCTGAGCCTGAGACATCTGCTTTGTTCAGAGTATTTCCTCGCGGCACATCTCCACGGTCGCTCCAATACAGCGTCTGTGTCTCGCTGTCGATTTCCAGATCGATAGGCTCTGGCAACTCCTTGAACAGCTGTTCAATGTCGCTTCTTGTCTCGGCAGTCTCCCCTGCTGGCATCTCTATGTTGGCTCGGTAGATTTGACCAGACCCTCCCTTCGAAGGGCCTTTCTGTGTCCAGTAGAACTTGCCATGCTTAGCATCGGCAGTGACTCCGACGCAGTGGATATCTTTGTTCTTGACGTGTTCTGAGTTGTTCCAATCGCCACGCTTGACAAGGACTTCCTTCTCGCTACCGTCCAGGTTGGAGCGATGCACTCGCAGACCTTCCCGATCGCAGATGTACAACTTTCGGTTCACACGATCTACGGTGATCTGCTTTGGAGTGTGGATCTCTCCAGGTTTGTAGATGTCTTTGACATCGCTGCCGTCCAGTGCTGCGGATTGAACTTGTCCATCGTTCTTCTCCGCGTGTCCCATCTGCGTCCAGAAAATCCTGCCATCCTGGCTATCATCTTGCAGCACATCTATACCATCCGGCATGCGCTCGTGGTCAATGAGAGTCTTGAGTTGTCCTCCTGCTGCTGAGCCTACAGCTACTCGGCCAGACTTGAATGGATCCTCAGGGTCGTCATTGTTCTTGCCGACGTTAAAGTCGAGGACGTAGAGTACTGGCACTGGGTCATGGTAAGCCATAATAGTAGTGTATCAGGTATGCTGGCGATGTTTGAAGTTCTGACTACTTATGCCTCTTAAGTGTATATACAGCATCGTGACAATGACGCAAGAGCGCTCAGGAACCGTCGGATCTACCATGGAGAACATTCTGCAAGCACTTGAGCTCGAAATGGAAAGAATTGCAGCGTAGATTGATGGCGATTGAAGGGCTAGAGATCAGCGTGAAGTCATCAAAGGGTCTGGTTCGTCTGGAGGATTTTCGAGCTCATGCAAGTCTTGGCGAGTGGTAGATAGCTGCCTGATAGCTCTTGCAGATCAAGGACGACATACACTGCTCGTGGTTGTGAGTGTCTCTCGTTGTGGCAATCCACGAAGACAAAGACAATGCTCATCACAATGGGTCAACAGCGCCAGCTTTGCGGCCTGGTCAAGGCATTTCTTGATGATGATTCGTGACGTAGGTGGTCGGACTCCACAGGCCTTGGACAGCTTTCCTACATACAGTACGACTGAGACTTTTGCACTCATCACACATCACATTCTCACATACATCAACCATGAACTCCTCCAGACTAGTAGTGCGCAGCTCTAGAGCGCGAGCGCTTCGTGCCGCTCGACCAGTGCGACCTCTCCGTCAGACGCGCTTTCAAAGCTCGACAACTGGAAGCTCCAGTGCTGAGGGCCAATCACACTCCACCACAGCTCTCTATGGAGGTTTGGCAGGCGGTGTAATTGCAGTCGCACTGGGCTATGGCTGGTACAGCTTCTCGGGAGTTAAGACAGCTGTCAACACTGCACACCAAGTCAAGAGCTACTACGAATCGAGCAAGCAGAAGCTGCAGCAAGCAGCACCAGAACCCAATGAGGCACTCGAGTGGCTTCGCAAGCAGACCTCCTTCTACGCCAGCTTTGTGCCAGGCGGCAAGCAATACGTTGACACTGCGTTCAAGGACCTTGACACTGTGCGAGAGAAGCACGCAGGAGAGGTAGACAAGATTGTGAAGGAGGCATACGAGGAACTCAAGAACATCTCAAGCAAGGATCTCAGTGTTTCGACTGCGACAGAGGCATGGCAAGTCCTGCAGAAGCATGTCAAGCGCATCGGCGATTTGGCAAAGGACTCCGCACACGAGATCATGTCCAACCACCCTGAAATTCAGTCCAAGATTGGTGCCAATGTTGAACAGCTGCGATCTTTGGGTGACTCATTAGGCCCAGAGGCAAACAAGATCGTCACGGATACATGGTCACAAGTGCGAGACATCGTCGCCGGAGGAGGTCTTGGCGCAGCAACCATTGCTAAGCTGAAGTCTCTTATTGACGAGAAGACAGAGCAGGTCAAGAAGCTGGGAGAGAAGGCATGGAGCAAGGGCGCTGAGGAGCTCAAGCCATACCTCGACAAGAACCCAAAGTTGAAAGAGCTGATTGAGAGCAACAAGAAGGAGCTGCTCTCTGGCAACGTCACTGAGCTCTGGTCAAAGGCCAAGGAAGTGGCTACATCAGGCAACACAGACGACTTGGAGAAGTACATCAAGCAGACCGTGGAAAAGGCAAAGCAGAAGTCAGGCGAAGTCGGTGGTGATCTGTCTTCGACCTTCGAGAAGTACATCGACCAGGTATTGCCAGGAGGCGCTGGTCAGCTCATGCCCAAGTTCAACCAGTTCAAAGAGATGGCACAGAACACCGACGCTAAGGGTCTGGAGGAGCTTGTCAAGGAGACTGTCCAGGAGGTCAAGGACTTATTGGAGAAGAAGCTCGACAAGGGCAAGAAGCTTGTCGGCGAAAGTGACAAGAAGAACTCCAACTGAGTTTGAGACCAGTCGAGCTGTATTAGTATGCATAGTGTAAGCATCGAGGACCGGGATGGTGACTTCACGAGCTGAGTGCTCCTCAAAAGTATATGGGATGAGTATCATATATTCCTCTGTATCAGCACAAGGATCCATGAAAATCGCTGCGAGCGCCCTTACTGACTCTACCGAGCCGTGCTGTACACACTCCATGCTCCTACAGTCGCGCAAACATATTGCGTAGCCCTCCCATGATCGTCGACAATGTGTCCTCCGCGCTATACAGACCACGCACAAGCCTACAAGCTTGCTCTTCAATCATCCTACTTCTTCCAGCATTCTACAGCATTTTACATCGTTTTTACTCACTGACACCACTCTCTTGTCTATAACATGGCAGCACCAAAGGGTCTCTCATTTCGCCTCACTGCTTGGAACTCGTGGCGCCAGTCGCTCCAGTCCGGCGAGTAAGCTTGTTTATTTCCTTTCGTCGACAGCGATGCGGAAATCAGGAAGTGGTGCGAATGATCCGGTATCTGCCAGTCCGCACGTCAGTCTCGTGGCAGAGTCGTTTTGTCACAATGAGCGCGAGTCCGGCCAAAGGCAGTGCACACAGTCCGGATTCTGGTCAACTCTGAAGGCAAAGTCCAGGCCAAAACCCTTACCCACACAGTCATGTCAGCCTCCCGTATGGGAGCAGTGCACACAGTCGTCCGGAACTGGGATGCTAGCGACACGTTAGAGCCAAACTCTATCATCGACCAAACTGGCACTCTATCATCGACCAAACTGGCACGTTGAACCTCCAATCAGAAGGTAGTTCTCGCAGTCCGGAACTGGGATCTGGTTTCAAGTCTCGAACGAGCTCTACAACTGACCTTCAAACCCCTGTCCATACTGTCATGTCGATTTCTAATCTGAAACGGGAGCACACAGTCCAGGATTTGGGACAGAGAGTCCAGTTCTGGACCGACTCTACCAGTCGACCATAAAACATCCCTCACGCCCTCATAGATGGTATGAAGGTCAACTCAACATCGCCACAAGAAACACTAGTGCCTAGCTGAAACAAATCTGAACGACATGTCTCACGGAGATTCTAACACATATCGAGCACGGACTGATGGCCAGCATTGTGTCACATGCTTGCAAGTAGCTTCACACAACTTGACAAAGCGACTTAGAGCCCAGGTCGCAGAGCTTGAGCGAGGAATCAGATTACTCGACGAACCTGAGAACTCGGTGCAGCAATGCCGCGCGGGATACGATGCTACAAGAGGTGAACTACAAGAACATATGGCTGTGTGTCAGATACTGGAGCATGAATGCAACACACGACTGCACAACTTGTCCATTCAGATTGCCGCAGCTAAGGCGGAGCATAGAGCAGCCCAAGCCTTACGTGCGCAGATACACAGTGTGCTCGTGAGTACTTCCATGACCTTCGGTCCAAGGCACGGAACACGCCAGCGCTGAGCAGGCGCAGCATACCGTCTCATGTCAGTCCTTGACGGTCTCCATGCAAGTGTCGCGAAAACTGACCTAGGTCCAGATATCGATATCTACACCATGAGATGTATTGTACAAGAGCCTGAGCGCGGCGGGCAATCGGAGAGGGATTCAGGTAGATCTATAGGAGCAGGAATCGTGTATCAAGCAGAGCGTACAACAACCTAGAAGTTCGATAGAGGCCCGCGAACAAATAGGCTGTTCATCCATTGAAGTAACATCTATGACGATGTACTGCACAAGCGTCATTAGATGTTGAATGACGGTGGTTGTAAACTGTAGCACGCCCCAGCCCTTAGACAGTGGTGACGTCGAAGTCTTGAGGTTTGGAAATGCCAGTGCAGTACCACGTGACTTTGAGCCAATCAACTAAGCGACGAGTTGGAAAGACTTCGCCATAATAATGAACGCTTCTGACGATATACGTCTACAAACGCGATGGCGGTTAAGTGACATGGTGAAGATGGACAGGACTGAGTGAGCCGACGTGAGTCCGTCTTAGCGTGCTCTCTCGTTCAGTACTTCGAGAGAACGAGCCAGCTCTTGTTCTGGCGTCCACATACATGGATTCAGTGTCTGAGTCCGTGCAAAGGATCAGCATTGACGATCAGAAGATGGACTTGTCGCGAGATCGTCTTGACAACCCGCGGTTGCTCACTTCGACCGATTGCTATAAAGATGGTACAGTCTGCGACTCTCTCGTCTCCGATATTCATCCTTTCCTACTATCCTGCCAAAACTACTATTCTGTTCATTCACTAACCATGAAGATCTTCACCAGTCTGTACTGTGCAGCGCTACTGTCTACAGTAGCGGCTCTCAAGGTCGCCGAGTTTAGCCTTCAGGGTACTTCTCGTGCAGAGAGATTTGCCAACGCACTGTCCGAGCGAGATGATGACTTTTGACCTCAGCTTACTACATCGTATGTGGCTTCGGTCGGATGTCAAATGAAAGCTGACGAAATGCAGAATCTATCAGTTGGCACTCCAGCACAACCCATGTCTGTCCAATGTGACACAGGTAGCTCAGAACTCTGGGTGTTAGAACAAGGTATAGCCTACTGTCAGAACCATACATGTGTTGGTGGCTATCTCGACCCGAGGAAGAGCTCGACAAACCAAGTTCTGAAGCAGGGTGGCTTCAACAACACATATGGCTTGGGCAAAAACGCCAGCGGCGATACCACGACTGATACCATCAGCATCGGCACTGCACAGGTCCACAACCAGCGTTTCTCTGTCGTAAACATACCACCGAGCTTCTGGGAATCATGGGTGCTGGTTGTCGTATCAACGAGGCTGACTGCGCTCTACACGGCGTCAGTAACTGCCAGACATATCCAACCTCCATCGACGACATTGTCGAGCAAGGAGTCATCTCAAGCGCTGCGTACAGCATGTATCTGAACAATACCTTTGACGCAACAGGATCTGTCCTTAAGGTGATGTCGACTCTAGTTGCTACGCTGACGATCTGATCGTACTTTCTGACGTTGAAGAAGACAGAGTCTACAAAGAATTTGCTGTAAGCTGGACCAATTTTCGCCATCGGAACTCCGAACGGAGTTCTCAACACAATCTGGTGGAAGAACGTCGTCTGCACTTCAGTCCTTGACTCTGGTACCACTCTATCTCATCCTCCTTTTGAGGTTGTCAGCTGTCCGGACCAGGCTATGGGTGCCAAGAGGGTTATGGCGTTGACATACCAGGCTTGATACCTCGTCAATTGCAACCTGCTCAAGTCTGACCTGATAGCTGAATTGCAGTTCGGAGGACCCCAAGGCCTTACGATCAAGGTTCCGATGTGGCAGCTTCTCGAAGAGGTTGATCCTAGCGCCAGCGACATGCGTAAGTTTGGCTATAGGGCAATTCGTCTCCCTACATTCTAGGCAGCCTACTACTTCGATCATCCTTGAAGCCATCTCTCTTCGAAGCGCATACGTAGTGTACAACTTGGACAAGAACCAGGTCGCTTTGGCTCAAGCCGACTACAGTCCTGCGCAGTCAAACGTTGAGAAGATCTCCAACTCTATCCCAGGTGCAGTCAGAACCGCGTCGGCCTACTCGGAATAACGGACGCATGTATCAGAGCCTATCATCGACAGTTCCAGTGACAGGCAATATACCTGCTCCCACCAACTACCCTCTGCCGACATTCATCATAGGTACCTACACACAGACACTCGGTGCATCAGCTGCTACCAATGGTGGAGCGTCTACTGGTAGTGGAAGTGCAGCACCGACCGGTGCAAGCAGGACCAACACAGCTACAGTCTCGAGCTCACCAGCACAAAAGACCAGCAACGCTGACCCTGGCTCAGTGCTGTCGTCTTCAATCTCGAACATGATCGTGCTCACATGGTCTGTAGTCTTCATCGTCTCTAGTGCCGGTATGGTCGTGCTATAGAGTAATAGACCTCTTGTGATCACAATCTCTGTACACTAGCCATGCACCAACCATACATGACACTGTACATGATAGATTGTCCAGGACATCCGGACCCTCGCTGAAGCAAGTGCATTGCTGGTGGGGAAGGCCATGAAGATGAACGAGCTGCTCTGTATCTATCAACCTCTTGTGCATGAAAGCCGACCTTGTCTCCCTGTAGGCATTCGGCTAGATACAGTCTTCACTTGGCATGCAGTGTTACACCACGGCAGTCGAGCGTTCTGCCTTGATCGGCACGTCCGCGCTGCAGGTAAACAGGCCCGGCACCTGGGTAGCACAGACATACTGAGCAATATGTGATACCGATGCACAGCATGGTGTGTGTAGGGAAATTAACGTGTCTACAGAGACGAGACGGCTCCTGAACAGTACATTGCGTTGTCGACACATCGCGATCTATGCCAAACCAGGTTAGCGTCAGAATCAACACCATCATCGTCTGCCACTTCAGCCATACTGATTATCCTTGAATACTCCACCAGAGATAACCGCAAGCATGCCAGGATTCGAGCCAAAAAGAGCCCGTACAGCTCGATCCACCGAAGGACGACCTCATCGATGAAGAGTACCTGGCCAAGTGCGATGGTGGGTGAATAACAATGTAGCACGATTTGTGATTCACATCGACCACAGGCAAGACGGAAGGCTATCCCACCTACGTTGCTATCAAGGTTCGTGCTCGAGCTCTGCCCTGAAATCAGCGAGCTCCACTGACCCGCAAGGGCACGATCTTTGACGTGACCGGCAACAAGTCTTACGCCCCTGGAGCATCATACTCTGGTAATCACGACAGGCCTCTGCATGTTATAAAAACTGACGAGTAGCAAGTCTTCGCAGGCAAAGACGCTAGCAGAGCTCTGGCTCAATCGTCTCTGAAGCCGGAAGAGTGCCGACCTGACTGGTACGACCTATCGGACGAACATAAGAAGGTGCTCAATGACTGGTACACGTTCTTCAGCAAGCGGTACAACATCAAGGGTCAAGTTAAGGGCGCCACGAACAAATGAACCTCACTCGGTGAGACTTGTGCTGTATATACTGCACGTACGACTAAGCAAAAGACCAACGCCGAATTACTCCTCGCCTTGCTTCATCGTCCATTCGTTATAAACACAGTAAGCCGCACACGCATTTGCAACAATATGGGTATGTCCCTCAACTCCGTAGCTCCAGAACTCCCTCCCTTTGGAATCAACGAAAGGTTTGTGGTCTTTCCAAGGACTCAGATTCTAGCCTGTCCAGAGGTTTATGCTCGGAGGACGAAAGGCTGTTGACCACAAGAATGGCAGCTCTGGTTTGCACTTCTCCATTCCCGCTTGATCACCCAAGCACCGAAGCACTGATGATTCGGATCGTTGCGGGCGAAATGGCAGTATCTCATGAGCCTTCGTCCGGAGTGGCCACAGGTAAAGTGAATGACCTCGTACTTCTGCAGTCAGCTCTTGTCCCTACACGAATCGAATCACGTACTTGACACATGTCTTTGTCTGGTTGAGGAGATCGTCTGAGGTGAAGAGCAGTAGTCAATGATGGATCGTTACAGGACTGCGTCTTCGAGAGTGGAATAGCATCTTCCTTTTATCTCCTCATTCAGACTCGTCCTGCAAGCATTGCGAACAGGTTTCTTCCTTGTCATGGTAGTGTCTTTCGTGCTGGGCGTGGGTTGCTGCTCGGAGCTCGCTCGTCGAGCTCAACGACACTGAATGACATGCATCTCAGCATTCGTCATGTCAATATTGGGTGCATAGCTTGCCCAGCACATCGGAATGGATGCTCATTGGTCCTCAGTGTGTGCTTGTGTGGTGCTTCGTTGTGCGTACCTACCATTGCTTGCGCAAGCATGCAGCATCCAATGCAAGAAGAAGGGTCGAAACAGTACGTTGAGAGCTGAGAATGTGAAAGTTGATTTGTCAATTTTTGACATTGCTATCTCATGTCAGCATCCATGATCAGAGTTCATCAGGCTGCATCGGCAGACGAGAGAATATCCTGCATGCAAGATGAGCTGCCGACTGCATGCCTCCTCGTATGACGGTACGAGGCTGGTTTTGCCTTTCGGGGAGGTCATACGCATGCTGTACAACCTGTGCGGACCAAACCATTTTGATCCTTCACATGCTGAACCAGAAATGACAGCCCCAGACATCCCATCTGAAATGCACAACAGCGATGATTGTGATACACTGCATACCGTCTTCTCTTATTCGCCATGTCACTTCTGTCCACGCTTATTACGTCGCAGTGCTCGCTTCCTACCGATAATCCGGTTGCGTTGTGCCACCTTTTCGTCAACCGAAGGCTGCGGTGGCTCAACTGGTGGTTCGTTCTTCGTCGATCGTGCATCCCGCTTTCTCTTCTTCGTGTCCATCTTCGAGTCTGCTGTGGGATCGGTGGTCTGCTTCCTGCCTCGATCCTTGGCCTTCTCCTCACGATCCTTCCGTCTGAGCACCACCTGTGCGTTCTCTATGGCGAATTCTACGATGAGCCGCTTCTTCCTGTCCTGCAGTGCCTCGCGGTCCATCTTTGCTTCAGGGTCCTTGACTTGATAGCCAATCGAGTGTCCATTGAGCCCACCGCAGACCCATGAGGGCGTTACGATGGGTGTGATATTCGATGAAGCCATAGCCTCGACTGCGACCAGCTCCGCTTGACTCCTCGACCTTGCCACCACCTTCGCCTTCGAACACGACCTTGGCCTGCTTGACGACACCTTTGCCAGCTTCTCTGCGTAACCTATCCGCTTCCTTCATCTCTTCACCACCTCTACCTAGCTCCTCTTCGGAGATTCTCATTCGTTTCCCGGCCTTGACATCTATGGCAAAACCGACGACAGCCTCTCTGGCGAGTGCTTTGAGGGCTTTTGAGTCGATGCTCCTTGGTATATTGCGGACTGATAACCGAGTGAAGCTCAGATGCAGCGAAGGATTGTTCTCGATCAGAGTCTTCCTTTGCTTGGCACTAGCTTCTCGCATGGTTCGCTCTGATGGTGGGAGGCTCTCCCATAGTTTGGACTTGGTGGAGATGGTGCCCTCTGATAGCAGGTACAAGCGTCGCTTATCGCGGTCTCGCCTATAGCGATGTGCTACGCCCTCTTGTGTCAATCTGTTAGCCTCTGACTTATCCACCGCGCGTGACACAAGCACGACACGGCCGTCGATCGTGTACTTTCCCGAGGGGTCTGAGTCTGTGTTCTGCAGTATTGATCGAACGCCTGTTGATTTGTCGTCTTTGCTTGAAGCCTGAGATGGGATTGATCTGATTGGTGCACCTCGCAGGCAAGCATCAGCATCTTCTGCTGCTCGAAAGCACACGAAGCCGTTGCCCTTAGGCCTGTCTGTGCCTGCATCCATGACAATCCGAGCGTAGCGAATGTCGCCAAATGCGGAGAAGTGGTCTTCCAAGTCCTCGTCTGTGCATGTGAACGGTAGATTACGAACGAACAGGGTTGCTGAACGGTCTTCCTGCTTGTTGGCTTCCCAGTCGAACTCTGGACTCTCTTCGTCCTCACCATTCGCTTCATTCTCATTGCTTTGCTCGGTCATACTATCCTCTTCTTCGTTGTCCTGATCAGATTGCTCTCCATCAGCAGTATCTGCATCGCTGTCGCCGACGAGTGCGTCTGAAGCACCCACTGTCTCAGGCTCCTCTTGTACAGCCTGCTGATAGACCTCTTTCTTCACCGCCCAATCTACCGCAATGACTCTACCATCCACCTCTTTGCCGTTCTCACTTTCGATGATCTTTTCTGCATGCTTCCTAGAACGCATAACCACAAAGCCGAAGCCCGGTAGGAGACCTCCACTTCTCTTCGGGATGTATGCTTCCTTGATCTTGCCGTACTTCTTGAACAGATCAGCGAGCTGTTCAGAACGTTTGATCGTCCCAAGGCAGATTCCTGATGATGAGCTTTGGAGGTTGCTGTGCTTCAAGACGCTCTTGTTCTCGCTTTGCCTTGGCTTCATTCTTGACCCCGGCTTTGTCGCCTCGTTCTCGAGCTTCTGCAAGCTCGATGCGAATCTTCTTGCCGTCCAGAAGCTTGCCATTGAACTCTACTTTGGCTTTTTGTGCATCCTCTTGGTCGGCGAACGTGACAAAGCCATAGCCACGGCACTCCTTGGTCGCAGGGTCTGTGACTGCGACTGCGTGCTTGACAGGATAGGATTCGGAAAAGAATTCGGCGAGGCTTTCCGACGTGGTGGAGGTAGGTAAAGACCTCACGAAGAGCGATCGGCCTTGTGAAGATGCAGCATTCGGGTTGCTTGATTCTGCAGGCTGCTCCGCAGTCTGGTCTTGAACCTCATCATCTGCTGCAGACACTGCAGCTGCATCGGCTGATAACCTCTGCTTCTTCCTAGCAGGCGCCATGTCCAAGCAAAGTGCTGTGTAGATACAAGTGAAAGCAGCCAAATAAATTTCATGAAGACGTCAGAATCGGCCGAAGTTTCGCCGCCCGGCCTTTGCTTAGAACACCAGATACTCCTTACGATGCTTACGCACATCTACCATGCTTCCTGATGGAGCTGAATCACAAGTTGTCGCCGTCGAGATGGCAGCGAGACCATATTCACTAGGAGGACACATGAGTCCGGTGCTGTGATGGCTGCTGACAGTCTGCAGGATCTTAGGTCCTACAAGTACTCTCGTCTCAACACCTCTGACGATTTTCGCATACTGCGCCTATACAGGGCACATGCACAGCACCTGCACGGAGAGCTGATACATGTAAGGCTCAATACCTCCGCAACCTACAGCGCCATCTCATATGCCTGGGGTCCAGTAGACGCTGCAAGCTCTCGAAGCATTTCGCTTGATGGTGCACCAAAGCCAATAAGCAAGTCGCTGTATGAAGCGCTCAGTAGATGCTGCCCATCTGATGCTGACTATGTTGATCTGTGGGCTGATCAATTATGTATCAACCAAGAATGCAACGATGAACGCAATCAGCAGGTGAAATTGATGGGCACGATATATGAGCAAGCTGCGAAGACAATCGTCTGGCTTGGCGATGGCAATGGGCATACTACTGCAGCATTCGCCTTGCTGATGAAGCTGCGCAAGCTCGCCGAATACCGCAGTCTAATTGCAGCTCTTGCTGAATGCACGCCGGTCGAAGCTCTGCAACATGCACAAGTGGTAGTCAATGCTGTCGATGCTGGGACTGAGCTAGGCGATGGCATCGCAGGTGTGTTCGTTGTGCTTAAAAGAGCTTGGTTCTCTCGTCTTTGGACTGTTCAGGAAGTGGTCGTCGCCAAGTCACAGTTATTCTACTGTGGCCAAGACTCGTGCTCCTTGGACGATATCGTGGCTCTGGCGACATTAGCCGAGTACTATGAACGATCGTGCTGGCAAGTTAGGAATATGGTACGTGCAGCCAAAATGTTATGGAAGTATGCTGTCGAGTATCGTAAGCATCAGCGCTCGCCATTGTGGACTCTGCTTGATGCTTTCTCGCAGACTTTATATGTGTCTGCTCAGAGCCACACGATCGCATATATGCCTTGCTGGCACTGCAACCGAGCAATAGCGAGCCAGAGCACTGCGCAATTGCTGTGGACTATCAGCTACCAATGACGAAAGTGGTCCAGCAGGCCACAGAAGCCATGATCAAGTGCACACGAAGCCTCGATGTGCTCCAGTCCAGAGGACTTCAGGAGACTGCGGATGTCCCACACTGGGTGCCATCATGGTCAGCTGCGACTGGAATCAGCAGAGTCAGACGTAACCATACGCCCTTCACAGCGTCCAAAACCTATCCACACGTGTGGGAAGGAAGCACTGATGGCATTCTCTCCGTACGAGGAAGGCAGCTTACCAGAATCGAAGACACGACAGTGCTGATGGTGAGCAAGTCTCGGGATGAAGCGCTCGATGACTTTCTCAAGACTGGTGTCATACTCCCATGGTACGAGGCACTCCTGTCGCAGAAGGGTCATTCGAGAGTAGAGCCATGCTTTCTAAATCTATTGGCGAGGACACTGACTTGTGGTTGGGCTCAGATGGACGAGCCTGCCAGGCATGAGAAGACCACCGAAGCACAACTCTTTGCACTCCTCGATAAGCTTGGTGGAAGATCAGCACTGCATAGGTGCCATCAGAGAAGATTGGCATCATTAGAAGGTGTGGCGATGATCGCTCTTGTCCCTGCTGAGGCGCAAGCAGATGATGTGATTTGTGTCGTACATGGATCGACTACGCCTCTTGTCCTGCGGATGGCCGCTCAGAAATATGAGTATATCGGTGCATGCTTCGTCGAAGGCATGATGTATGGTGAGGCTGTCGATTGGCTCGAGGCAGAGGCGAGTGCGCTAGAGCTTGTGTGATTTGAGCAGGCAGGTGTAGTAGAGGTGACGGTTGTCGTCCTTGAACTTGAGATGATGCCTGTCATAGGTGTCGAAGCGTACGGAAAGTCTAGTCGAGCCCAGCGCGCGCATCTGCACAAGAATTGACGGTAGTCATCGCCTTATCAGGCCACATACTCACTGTGCTACACCTCCTCTGCGTGAGCATCAGCATCGTGGCAGCCCCGCTCGTCTTCTGCCCCGTACAACATCGATCAGAGCATCTGCGCCTGTCACCGATGCCATACGGGAAGTGTGCAAGATACGGACTTCAGTGACTCACCTGACGAGACTGGACAGTCGTGGATCAGAGTATACACCGAAGCAGAACGCTTGAAAATATCTACGCCTGCTCGGCAGCTTCCTCGATCAGCGCAGCAACCTCATGCGAAACACTGATGAATGGAGAATGAGACGCTGCGAGCCTTCGAACTGTTGGCTTTATACCAGCGTTGCGAATGATCTCTTGTTGCACCTGAGGAAAGATAGCCTTGTCTTCTTCGCAAATGACATATGTCATTGGCACATCTTGCCAGCCAGCGTAATCGACTACCACACTACCCATATCTCCATAGACAGGCACACAGAGGTCGTACGCCCACCGGCTTTGCTCGGCTGTCATATCGTTGTACAAGGCGTGGACGGGTGAGCAAATTACAGCGCCAGGTCCCTCTGGTATTCCTCCAGGTTGATCATACGGATACATGACATAACGATTGTCCTGTATTACTCAGCTTGGGACATTGGCACTCCTCGCGTAGCTCACCTTCTGAATGCGCCACTGACAGCACTGGCCGTCTGCGACTGCAGCAAAACCGATCTGACCTGGTCTTGCGAGGATGGCTGAGATGCCCAGAATACGAACAACGCCTGGCTCACTGCTACCAGGTCGTTTAGCAAGACCTTGCATGGCAGCAGGACCTGTAACTCCGCTAGCACTGTGAACAACCAGTAGCACGTCAAGTCCTCGGTGCAGCTCTCCCAGAATGGCCTCTCGTATGGTGGTCAAGTCGCCCTGGTAGTTTGGAGGTAGGCTATTCTCTGGTGATGGCAGTGTAATACCGACGACCCTGTAGCCATCACTCTCGAGCAATGTTGTGACGGCATGAAAGTGCTCTGGTATGTGATGTGCTCCCGGCACAACCACTATGGATGGGCGCGTTGCAGGCATAATCGTGACTTATTAGATATCAGCTTTGGCAAGTTGTCAGCACACGCTTCCTTCAAGAGGATTCACGAGGCCGCTGACAAATATGCGAATGCGAATGGTGAGCATACCTAGTCCCGTTTGTGTCTTGATTAGGATCTTATCGATGCATCACACCTCGCTGCTACATGTATGCGACGATGATCAGCCTAGCACCTTCATCAAAACATCTAGCACGCAATTGAGTGAACCTGTCCTTGCACAACGACTGCTGTTCGTAATTTGTTCGGATGTAGTAGCAGGACTATCTCGTTGCAGACTTCTGCTTTATTGTACTTTGCACATCAACGCCGGTAGAAGCAATTGATGCATAGTGGCACAATGCCTCTTGATTCTTCCCTTTCCCCTTGTGAAATGCAGAATGTCTAGAACACCATCTCATGCGGCCTGTCGCCTGTTCGGAGGCTGAAGTTGCTGGCCAAGTAACTGCTCAAGAATGGTTCCTTCTTGATGGCAGCGAGGAGAGCCTTGTCCACGCTCTTCTGGTCCTCTGCTCGTGTCTTGTTCACCTCCTTCTTCTCTGGCTTCTCTCCCTGCTTGAAGAAGGCCTCCTCGGAGTTCTTCTTGTCTGCCTTCTTGTCCCGTGCGAAGTACTTCTCATCTGAGACCTTCTCGACGATTGACTTGTCGAGGCCGTTGATTGGAACAACGGTCGAGGTTGCGATAACGTAACGTGCGTTGACTCGGCGGAGTGGAACTCCGTTGACCTTGAATGGACCGGTGACGAGGAGGACACCTTCTGGAAGGACGTTAAGAAGGACGACACGCTTGCCTCGGAATCGTCCAGCGAGCAGGATCAGGACAGCTCCTGGCTTGAGTGAAGATCGTGGCTTGTATGGGCGGATTGTCTTGCGAACCTGTCGCGCAATTAGTACGACCGCCATTGACTACACTGATGCTCGCATAGGTTGCGTGCGAGCCCTCTGTGGTGACGCACCTGCTTTGGAATGGCGACATCCTCTGCTGGGTAGTATTTGCTGGCCTTCTCACTGGCGTGAGGGACCGTTCGCTCGCCCTTCTGGAACTTCTTGGTCTGTGGCGCCTGGGAGGACATTGTGACGAGATGCCCACTGCCTGGTCGTGAGCGTGTGTTGTGGTGTGGTGTCGTGAAATATCTCGTACCAGAATTGAAGTCGTGGGTGCGTGTCGGCTTGGTGGTAGTTTGCGCTTGGCTTGGCTTGCCGGCCGCGAAAGTGCGTTATGCCAAGACATTTCTCCAGGCTAGACTTCATCGGTTGGCACCCTGTAGAATGCCTCAGGCATTACACAATGGCTCACAGCACTTGATGGTGGGTCCTCAAACAGCCGTGTAATTCATCTTGCGACCATGACCTGAAGATGTCTGCAGCGGAGAAAGGGCAGCAAAGTGAGAGTGACTTAACATTGCGCGTACGTCAGAGCTAACATCAAGAACAGTCGATCTTGCAAGCCTCTCCGTACAGCAACTATCGCAAGTCAAGAAACAGCTTGACGATGAGGTTCAGCACCTAGGCAGCTCGTACCAGAGCCTGAAGAGCGCGCAGCTCAAGTTTAAGGACTGTATCAAGAGCATAGACGGCGGCATCGCCAATGCGACCAAGGGTAAGAGCAGCAGGAGGGACAAATGTGTGATCTTGCTGATCAAACAGGTCGAGCAATCCTTGTACCTCTGACATCGTCATTGTACGTGCCTGGCAGATTAGCAGACACTGAGAAGGTCCTTGTCGATGTAGGGACTGGCTTCTACGTCGAGAAGACAGCCGACGACGCCAAGAAGTTCTACACAAGCAAGGCCGAAGAGCTTGGGAAGAATGTCAAGGACCTCGAGAATATCGTCAATGGCAAAGCCAACAATCTGAGAATCGTGGAAGAGGTGCTCCGACAGAAGATGATAGCTGGTCAGCAAGCAGAGCAGGACGGACCAAGTGCATCCTAATCTCAGATCCACATTTCATTTGCAACAAGCCAGACATGCAATCTAGAGGTACTTCAGACGGTAATATATTCAGGACAACAGACCTTCCCTGATCCACCGACGGCAAAGGTCGTCAAAGCTCGGCATGGCCTTGTAAAGCTATGCCATGAGTTCGGCGACGCTTCGAACAGGACGTGTTCGCCTCTCCGAACTTGCTTTCAAGGATGCATGGCGCCAATGCGTTGGCAAGTAGCACATCGCGAACGACGAGAAGATAGCAAGGAGAAAAGTAGTGCCATCCAAGTCATGAGAGCATCCTCTACATGCTCCAAGGATTACAGAACCTCTCCTTACCACTCGCTGATCTTGCTTTCATGGTACTGTGTGTACAACGCACCTTTCAAAATCTGAGACTGTCTTTCAGGCTATGACCTTACTCGTTGCTGGTGCTGACATTACAATATTCGGCAATGAGGTGTGAGGTATGCTCATAAATGAACACTCCGTCTATGCTTTCCATTCTATCACTGCCGATTATCATGCTCGACCACTCTATCAATGTTTCGTTCGCTCGTTGCATTGTGTCGCCCCATGTCTGAGTAGGACGAGCTCAATGTCTCCACCATTCCTGACAGCATAATCAGCAGTGCTCATATCTTCGAGCCATGCACAAACCTTCATCTCTCCCACTGCAGCATTCGCTGCATCGGCTCCCAGGGTGGCTCCAAAGCCCCACATTGCAGCATTCACAACTGCCTCGAAGTTAGCAAGATCAGATGACCTGGCATGAGATAACCTACCTTGTCCACCGTACATCCTCAAGTAGTGGTGCTTCTCGTGCTTTTGTGCTTCATGGTGGTCGAAGAGACCGCGGTCTTGAATGTATTGTGCATCCTTCTCGGAGGGAGCAGGGGCATTCTGAGGTTGGCTCTGAGCTGACATTTTTGAGGCTGTGTTGTGAGATTTTGACAGCCAGGTGATCAATCAGACGAAAGGCAAAGGTGTCGGTTGTCTCTATCAACGGACCTCAAAAACACACCCTACTAGGGCAACATTGATGGACTCAGCATTTGTAAGTGGTCCTTGCCATTCTTAGCATGGGATACGTCACTACGCAGCTGCCAGGGCCCTGAAACAGCATCGAGGGTCAGAGACACATGTCGGAAGTGCTTAACACTTCGCAAAACTCGACTACAATGTTCAAGCTCTGTTGCTCGAGCCAGAGTCCAGAGTCGGCGAACATATGGCCACCAGTGGCAGTATACTCCTGTTCCACGTTTGCACATCCTCCATGGTCTCAAAGTTGAAGATAGCCTTTCACAACGGACAATGCTCCCTCATGTATTGATGCTTAAGCTGGTTCAAAGACGAATACCACCATGACTTTGGCAAAGATCAGCCACCGACTCTTACCGCAGCCCCTCCACCGTCACCATTCATTAGACTATCATGCTCTCTCCGCTTCACGTTCTTCTTCCTCTCAGCGGCGAGTTCCCTAGTATCAGCGGCTTCATCAAGAGCACCAGTAGGAGCGTCCATATCCTGATCTTCGACCTCACCTTCGTCGATCTCTTCATTGGCTTCCGCCATCTCAGAGTCACCAAGATCAGCACCTTCGTCCATCGCTGTAGCATGCGTTTCTTGCGAGCGTACCCACAGTGCACACTCATCGAGCTCATGGATATCTGCGGGCTTGCTACGTAGCCACTTCATTCGTGGTCCGGTCTTCGCAACTTCACTAACTCGGAAGCCGTAGATTCGAGGCTCGTAGATATTCCCAGGTCCAAGACCAGGTGCCAGGTTCTTTGTGGAAACACCATTGATGTTGTGTGGTTGTCGAGGTATAGGCGTAGGAGCTTGATTCGTGGTCTGCGGCGGCTGATTTGAGTTCAGAGATGAGGACAAGGAGCCACGTCCGCCTTGAGCAAATGCTGGACTCGATGCTGATGCTAGAGACTCTACGTGAGGTGTCGTAGGTGTCACAGGGAGCTTGCCAGCTACATCGAGCTCCGGGAAGGTCATAAAGAACAGGCAGCCGAAGGTGGTGCCGAAGAAGGCTCCATCCACTGTTTGGAATCTGCTGTTAGGAGGGTTGTACACATCCAAACAGCTGGGGCAGAACAGCTTGACCGTTTCTTGCCCCGGGATGTCTGAGCATCCCACCGGCAGCACCTTTGCACCGTGGCAATGCACGCGTGGGCATTGTCCAAAGTGCCCAAACTCGTATTTCTCTGCCATTTGTTGTATGCCCTGCCGACTCGTGATATATCGTTGATGTATAAGGCCATAGAGAAGCTCTGCGTTCGTCTCGATCACACTGAGGTCGCTGGCCATGCGCAGATGCCGTCGTTCTGCGGCATCCTGTCTCCTGTAGCTTCTGGTCTGTCCATTCTGCATCTCTTCTTCATCCTCGTCCTCGTCGTCATCTTCCTCTTCCTCCTCTTCGCTCGCGTCTTCGGGCTCCACATCCAATATCATCTCCAGCGCCTCCTTGTACATTTGCACCTGGCTCTGTAATCCTGTGAGGTTGAAGTCATCCTCGATGAAGTCCTCGGAGACCTCTGCAAAGTATTCATGTCCGACAAGACCGCAGAACGCTGAGATCCAGGACTCGGGAGATTGCGAAGATGAAGACATACTTGAGTTGTCGAGGTGGGCTCACGGCCTCATTCGATGCGTTTCGCGTGTTTCTTGGGGCTTGTCGTAGTCGCTAACACTATCAGATCGTGTCTGCCGGTTGATGTAGAAGATCTATATGTGCCGCAATCACTTCCTCAGCTCCTACGCGCCGATCGTCGTGACATTTAGCCTTGTCTGTGTATGCTATTGCGGTGGTGCTGTCGTGTGTCGTGGAGTTGTAGTTGCCGTTTCGCAGCTCCTTCGATGCTGCTGTAGTCCCTTGAATGCGTCGACAATGAGTACTACACGATCAAATGTGCGCAGGACAGCTTGTTTGCTGTGTTATTCAAGGGAGGGGCTGCTAAATGTAGGTTACAAAGTTCTTGCATGTGGTTCAAGCATAGCGCAGCAACCGGAGCGAAGTGGGCTGCATTTCGGCAAGATCTCCTCGCGGCGAGCAAGATCAGGTGTCAAAGCATGTCAACATCATCTTGCTAAGTGGTTCAACATGAACGGCGCATTTGTATATGAGAAGTCGATCAATTATGTATACAAGATACTTTACTTAGAACAGGTCCTTCAGCACATTGGATAGGTCGTCGTCACCAACGACCATCCCAATTGTGTCAGCGCTCTGCGCCTCACTCGCAGTCGAGGCCAATGCAAGCCGAGTTGCTGACGGAAGTGTGCCTTGGTCGAGCTCCTCGCCGTACCCACCGCCGGCTACCTCGAACATGAAGGTCAGATCATTGGCCATGTTGTCAGGGTGGCTGGAACCAGCATCCGATCCGTAGCTCTGGTTCTCCTTGTTGAAGACGGCCAACTCGTCAACGTTGTGACCAGCAAGACCCGCCATCGCCACAGCAGCTGAGCGACTGAGGTCGACTTCCTCCTTCGATGATCGTCGCTGACCAGCTGAATTTGTGGCATTGTTGAGTTCGATAGCTTGCGTGATCTTGCATGGTAGTCCAAGCTTCGGTGCGATCTCCTTCAGAGTTTTTAATGTCCGCCAGAGACGTCGACTGACGAAGCTACCCGCACTCAGACCTCTGACAAGATCGATAGCCATGTAAAACTCGTCTCGGACGCTGTGAGCGTAGAATGCTGGTGTATGGCTGACTGCTAAGAAGAGTACTGCTAATGCTGAGGTGAGATATGCATGGAATATCACCTGCTTCTTGCGATACATGTCGGTTGATTGATTGATGTACGTCAGCACGCGAATGCTGTCCTTTGCGATGTCGATGACCTTCTCGGCATGCTCTCGATGGGCTGTGATGGTTGTTGCGGAGTGCAAAATTGGACGGTGAATTAGGATGCGCATCTGATTGGCACGCAAGTAGATGATCATTTGCGTGGCAAGCTCAGATCGCGACGACGACGAGTTGCTAACCGCTTGAGTACGATCCTGCTGGTATGGATGCTGATACTGCAGCTGAGGTGGTACCAAGCGGTGCCACTGGAGGACTTGATAGTCCAGATAGTCCATCTCTTCGATATTGATCGGAGAAATGCCACCGTTTTCCACAGATGGAGCCGCAGCCATGGCCCTCCAGACCTTGCTGCCTATCTCACCAAACTTGATCATTGCAGTAAGGTAGGGAGAGAGATCACCAGGTCGAGGTAGAGCCAGATCGATGTCTGCATCCTGCAGAGCAAAGGGCATTCCAGTCCCGAGACTCCAGCGTCGGTCAAGCACATAGCATGACCAGAACAGAAGTATGGTCTCGGAGCGTTCTGCTTGGTCAGTCATCTGGTCGTACTTCTCTCGTCGATGTAGGCCTAGTTCGATACATAGCCGAGCAGCAAGTCCAATGAGACGCCATGAAGTCCCTTCGTTGTCGCGCTGAAACTCGTAGACAGCCTGTCATGATTAGCCTATATCTCAATGCAAGGTCGGAAAGCACTCACTGTCATGACCAGCAGTCTTATGCCCTTGATATTGACATTACCGAGCAGAGAGTTGTCAATCGCAGGCTGGACACGCTCAAACAGTCGTGTACCAAGCTCACTTCGACCCCCATTCTCGATAGTCAGCGCAATTGCCAACACGAGCTTGAGAATGTTCGTGTCTTCATCGTCGACTGCATCAGGACCTGGCAATCCTTGCTGCATCAAGCCGGTTCGATGCATTGCTTCGAGGAACTGATACAGCTTGTTGACATAAGCTGTGACCTTCGACACGTCGACCACAGGGTATAATGTGCTGGTCTCTTCCTCGTACACTTGACAAAGCCGTAGGGCCTCCTGGCGTGTAATCGTCCAGATGGGGTCCTTGTCTCCGTGCATAGACTCGTAGAGCTGAGCTACTTGTGCCTGCCCAGGCTCTTCAGTCAAGGCTGCAGCTCCATCGTCCACCTCTTCAACACCCTGAGCATTGATGCCCATTGTTTGTAGACTGCTCTTAGCCACGCCGAAGTTGAAGTCGGCGCTTGTCAATCCACGAAAGGATTGTTGAGATTGTGATTGACTCTTGGGTCTGCTCTGCTCTTGGCCATCCGTCTGGTACGCAGCAGGGTGCTGAGTATAGCTTTGCGCTTGTAAAGAAGGATCAATAGAAGAGGACTGGGAATACTGAGGCTGCTGCATTGGAGCCTGTGGCGCAGGCACGCTATGTCCCAGCTGTGCACGTAAAGAGCTCAGGTTGTCGTAGAGTGTATTGACCTGGTCTTGGAGCGATGCGACGTGATTGGACATGTCCTTGTACTCTTGCGAGTCCTTGAAGCCATTGCAGCAGTTCGCCGCGTAGATGCACTCAAGGTTCAAGTTACCGCACCTTTGACATGGCGATTGTCCGTTGCACTTGATCTTGCGACGCTTGCACTCGTTGCTGTCCACATGTCAGCACAAGCTCGTTGTTGTCGTCTTCCTAGTCGCGTACCAAGCGAGAGAGATGTACCGCGATCTTCGCGACTTCGACTGGCCCTGCTGCCCATCGTCTGCCTTGCGCTTGTTGCTGTTTGAGCCATCGTCCTGATAATCTGACGGCTGCGCGAGTGGAATCTGGCTATGCGCCAACGACGCGAGTTGAGCGATGTCTGAGTTCATTGCTGGCGTGATGATAATGGAACATTTCCGCGAGCGGAAGGAAAGCATTTTGTCGTCACTTTGCACACGAGTCATGTAGTCAGTCACTCGACCTCTTGCCAAGCAGAAGCCACTGTCTTGTGCAGGAAACAGAGTCAGTCAGGTGTGATGCCATGCATTATATACTCATATGGAAGGCACACTCATTGCTATGTACTGATCACCCGTTGGTGATTGTAGGCAATTCTCGGCCAGATCTGCTTGTCACCATTCATTTCTTAGTATGCCTGAAAATTGATAGCTGGTTCGTTGTCATCAATAGATAAGGATGAGCCTACAAGGCATATGGGTTGAGGGACCTGATAGTCAGACATCTAGGATGTGTTAGTGTTCGCGGAGAGAAAGATCTGTAGTTGACTTACGGAGGACTCTTGCCAAGATCGGTCTTGAGCAGTATTGGCACTCGAGTCATCTCGCGCACGTCCTGGATGAACTCGCCACGTTCCTCACGGAGGGTAAACATCGACAGGTACTTGTCCTTGTTGTTCAGTTTCGCCTCGGGACTGTTGTTGTTGACGTTGTTGGAGGCAGAGCTGCCCTGAGTCGGACGATCACCATTGAGTGCCACGCCAGCATGTCCAGTTGCGTCGCTCGCTCCATCGTCGTCGTCGTCATCGAACAGGGCATCCACATCGTTCGAGTCAATGGTGCCGGTGTTCATCGTACGGCGATCGCTCTCGTAGCTGTGATGTGCTCGACCTGCTCCGTGTGAGGCTTGGGCCATGCCGCGAGGGCCAGAGCCTGCTTTCGGGCGTTCATCCTCTGGCACGAATGCTGAAGACGGCACACCCTTCTCCCAGAAGAGTTCAAGAAGACGAGTGTCCTTGTTGAACTCAGCCTTCTTCAATGGCAGCTGATCGCAGTGTACACGCTTCTCAAAGCCATACTCGGGAATGAGGACGTCGAATGCACTTTCGTACACACAGACGACAATGCCGATGGTGATGAGATCGCC
Source organism: Larix kaempferi (assembly GCA_027924585.1). Classification (NCBI taxonomy): domain Eukaryota; kingdom Viridiplantae; phylum Streptophyta; class Pinopsida; order Pinales; family Pinaceae; genus Larix; species Larix kaempferi. Next base: position 38,888 of record BSBM01004272.1, read on the forward strand.
ACCTTGCTGGATAGACTTGCGGTTCATCAAGCGACAAGACTCAATGTGAATGCTCTGTTCCTGTGCAGCGAACGCGGAATCCTTCTTGGTGTTGCACGTCTCCGCGGTCTTGGCCAGAGTCTCGACATCTTCCGAATAGTCGACTGGTCCACCAGCAGCAGCCAGCACGGCCTCAAGTTGACGGTGGACGATTATATCGGCGTATCGGCGCGATGGATTAGTGAAGTGAGTGTACAATGGCATGTTCAGTGCGTAGTGCGTGAGGTTGTTGTCGGGTATCTTTGATGGGAGAAAGTATCGTGCACGTTGCATTGACTTGATGACAAGAGTCTCCATTCCCTTACGGATATCAGCGTCCTCGATGCGGAAGAGACTGTTCTGGAGTGCTGCGCTTGTCGAAATGTCCATGTCGTAGCCGATGTTGTTCATGCGTTCGGCGAAAAGCGCGAGACGACGTGAGTTCGGGCTTGCCTGACGTCTGAGCAGAGCTTTATCTGGCATGGCAGCATTGATGATCTCGGCGACGAACGCATTCGTCTTGTGGCTGAGCTCCTCGATCATTTCATGTGCTGGAGTGCTGTCAAAGATGTTCTGCTCCACAGGAACGTTCTCGTCATCGAGTTGATAGAAGAGTCGCAGAGCTGTCAAACTTCCCTCTTCACCACCAAAGCGTGCCTGGCGGAACTTCTGTGTGATGCTGTGGAGGGTCAGGATCTGCTCAGCGCGATCCTTGCTGAGGTTGGCGCCTGGAGAAGCCTTGCCGCGGATAACAGCGTCGACTTCATCGTACGACAACTTTCCAGAGCTCTGAATGACAGCCTTGCCAATCCAGGTGTGGTCTTCAAGCACACGTCCTGTTGCAGCATTGACCCAAAAGACCACTGAGATGGTGTAGCGTTCCTCTCCTGGCTTCAAGCAGCATACATCATTGGAAAGCTTGGCAGGCAGCATGTCGACGCTTCTATTCATCAAATAGACGCCTGTACCACGCTTCTTCGCCTCACGATCAACAAGTGTATTAGGTTTGATGAAGTGGGCGACATCAGCAACGTGCATGCCGATCTCGACTTCGCCATCTCCAAGGTCCTTGAAGTGGATAGCATCATCAAGCTCTTTACTACCATTGGGATCGATGGTGAAAGTCTGCTCCTGTCGGAAGTCGCGTCGGCCTTCCAGTGCAGATTCGCCGTCATTACTGACTGACCAGCCTTCAAGGCCGACGTTCTTGAGAACTGCATCAGTGAATTCATCAGGGCCAAAGTTGTTGTCGCGCAGCAATGCATCAGTCTCCACTTTAAGGTCACCAGCATCGCCAAGCTGTTCCACTAGAGTACCGAATGGGTGGAGAGATGTGATCGGCCAGCGTTTTATGCAAGCAACGAAAATCTTGTTCGCGTAATCTTGGTGTCGCTCGACAAAGTCCTTTGGTGCTTGCTCTGTCGGTATTGCGATCAGTGGAACACGCTTGTCGGTCGGCTTGAACCACACAATCTTTGGACGCTCCTGCTGACGCTCTGGCTGGCGGTGACTACCCTCACGAGCAGCGCGCTCAGCTTCTTGCTTCTCCTTGGTAGCCTGACTGCTCGGACGCAGAAGTCCCAGGGTTCCAGAAAACATCTGGCCGGCCACACGCTCAACGACCGCGACGATGTGTCCGGCGTACAGGGGTTTCTGCTCATCGTTGATCTCGTCTTCTTCCATAAGAAGCAGGCTCTGACCTTCGACTTCGACGTCGTCGTTCTTCTTCTGTGTAGGTCGTTGCTTCAAGCTACCTCGTCGTCGAATGCCGCCCTCCTGTGCGGAGGTCTCTGGCTGAGTTGTAGCGTCGTTGACCACAGTCATGCTTCCGTTTCTATCGGAGACATCCTTGCGTTTCTTCTTCTCTTCCTTTTCACGTTTCTGGCCCCAAACCTCATCGACATCGAGCAGCTCGACAGCGACGAGATCGCCCTCAAGGGCACGATTGCGATCTTTGCTGCCACAAATGAAGATATCTGCATCGAGATCGGTAGTTGTGACGTATGCGTCGCTTCGGTTCTTCTTGTTGACACGAAGAGTACCCGCGACAAGTTGACCGTCAGCAAGCAGAGCAGGAAGTGTAGCTTGCGGGAGATATGGTGTGAAAAGAGTCTTGCGCTGCGCCTGGTTGCCGCCCTGGCCCATTCCTGGAAGGGACGGAGCATTGTGCTGACTACCAGTGATGGTAGCGAGATTTGGCTGGATACCAGCTTGCTGGTATGCCTGAATCTGTGCCAGCTGCAAGGCGTTGAGTTGCTGTCCCGCAAACAGAGTCGGTTGCTGCAGTACAACCTGTCCCTGCGGTAGCTGAACAAGCTGTGGCTGTGGCTGATACTGGAAACCTGCTAGCGAGTTGATGGACTGTGCCTGCATAGAGCCACGTGGACGGTGTCCAGGCTGAAAGTTCGAGCCGCCCATCTGCTGATTGACAGCGAAGTTGCCCATGTTCTGGGATTGAGGCTCTTGAATGACTGGTGGCTGAGGTTGACGCCAGTTGGAGTCAAAGTTGCGAGATTGATGCCGACCGTGGCCTTGACTGCCCTGGCGCTGAAGGTCGTTCATAGAAGTACCGGTTTCAGATCCAGCTTGTGGTGGAGGGAACTGGAAACCAGTCGGTCCACCTCTTGTACTTGCACCCATGCCACGACCACTACCAATAGCCATGCTTTGGCTGCGGCCATGACCGCGGGCGGAGGACAGGCTACTACGTGATGTTGCGCTTATTGGTGTTGAACCGGCTACGGACGACATCAGATCTGCTCCGCCAGGACTGACAGAGCGGTTAGAGGCCGTCGGAGTGGGAGATGCGCCAGAACCGGGAATGGGAAATTGGAAGCCACTAGTCTTTCGCTTCGCTTCTGCCAGCTCAGCGGCCTTCTTTGCCTCTGGCAGAGCTAACGAGTGTCGCCGAGCATGACCACTTCCAGCTGCTCCTCCTCCGCGTCCGCGCGGATTGGAGTTCTCGCCACGCTGCGCACCTGGGTAGCTGAAGTCTCCAAAAGCTGAACCGGAGGCGCCGCTCGAAGGTGCCGGAGGTGGTCCCATACCCATGTTCGGCATCGCTGACATGTTGCGACGATGAGCTGGGCTGGTGCTTGGCGGTATGCCTAGATGTTGTTGGCCCTGAGGAAATTGGAAGGATGGCGGCTGTTGTGAAACATTCAAGCCTTGCATCTGTCCCTGGAGTTGCTGAAATTGATTTGGCAGTTGCTGCTGCTGTGGGATCATACCCATGTTGACGTATTGTTGATGGGTAGCAGCAATCTGCTGTTGCTGCTGTTGCAGCATCTCGATCTGTTGCGCGAGGGCGAGTTGTTCCACTACGAACGGGGTCAGCAGGTCTTTCAGCCATATAACTACCACGACGTACTCATGAGAGGCGTCATCTCAGACGGACTACGTCGATGCGCAATGTGGAGTCTTCGTCCTGTGGGACCAGACTGTACTGGGTTTCCTTGTCCGTCCATCTCGCTTCAAGTGTTGCTTGTGAGAACGATCTAGAGGTCACGTGGACAGTATCAAGCTCTTTCAACTGATATGCCAAAAGTTGTGTCTTCTCTTTTGTGAATGTACAAGTGTATAATGTTGGGTATTTTCAAGTGTGATGCTTCCTGCAGTGTATCGAGGATATCGTAGATGCGCTGATGGTATTGCTTGTTCGTGATGCAGAGGCAGTAGATGCGTGGAGTGTATTTGTGCTGTTTGCAGGTATCACAAGAGTTTGCGTCTGAAGGTCAGATCAAGTCTCCTGCTCAAGAGATTGTGTTTTAACCTCGAGGGAAGGCAGTGGCAGGCTCGGCGTGCGGCGGCGAGAGTGTGCGGGCCTCGAGGGCAGCAGGTACGTTGTGATGGACCAAGCCCGGGTGGCAGCCTCAATGAAAGACTTGCCGATGCCTATGGAATATGTAAGCTTTGAAGCCTAGAGAGTGATGGAGAAGTCACGAAGGAAGGAGGATGGATGATAGGAAGAGGGAGAGCAATAATGCTACTGTTGTATGTGTTCTGACGTGGAGAGGGCGGGTCTGTGCGCGGCCTTCCAGGTTCGTTCAGGATGCTGACTGGACTCGACCCACGACCTCGCTTGTACAAAGAGCATCTACCATTGCATTCATCGAAGCTGATCTGCCTGTGGTCCCAAGCGACCACAACGGCTACGTGTAGTGGTCAAGTTGACGTGGCACAAGCCTTCACTGCCGACGAGACCGGATGACGAGTTTTGGACGACTGACGAGGCCATTAGAGGCCATTAACCGGTCTTTCGGGCCCCAGAACATTTGGCAAGACTGCAATCGTCAAAGACACCACGCACTATTCAGGTATTTGAGCTCTGCCTCAAGCACAAGTTGCGAATGAAGATCAGTCATATGAATTTGGTAGCTCAAAGAAACAATAGTAACGGCGTCTCACTGCCACGGCCCGGCGTATCCAGCAGAAAGGTTCTTGGAAAGTGGCTCAATGGCATCATATTAGCTCTAATCGCTGCTCTGTGCCATGCTCAGCACTTCCTGCTTGTATGCTTTGAATTCTTTCAAACAACGCTGCAACACATGTGCCTGTCGACCAGTGTCTACGCGCCTCACTCTGCAAGTCAACAAGGCACTCACGGGTCGATGATCGCTCACGCGTACCTCCCAGCGTCGGTAGTCATCGCATTTGATCTTCCCAAGGCCGCGATATAGTATTCTGTCGCACCATGCTGGCGAGCGCCGCTTCTCACTCGTGTCGTATTCGTTGCTGCCGACATTGTACTTGTAGGTCGGGTTGAACTGGATCTGCGATTCTTGCATGGCACGCAGCTTGAATCCTGGATTCTTCTTCCGTGATAGCAGCAGCTGATCGCGGTCGAGCAGCCGAGAGAGATTGCCCTGTTGGACCTGCTTGACCACTGTATCTCGGCTCATTGTGTCGATGCGGTAGTTGAGGTCTCCGTTGAGGATGCATAGCTCATGATCGAGCACAACACTTCCATCACCGCCGGACACGAAAACATCAGAGTGCTCAACCTCCGAAGTCCTATCAAGTGGCCATGATGGGAGACACTCGGTCTCAAGGATCGCGGCAGCATCACTGTTCCTGCTTGAGGTCTGTGTTTGACCAGCAGCCAGATGGCAGTTGACAAAGCACACACTGCTGTCATCAAGCACCATCCGCAGGACCAGAGCTCCTTTGTTGCCATAGTGACCTCCCATACCTCGCTTTACCTCAGCCTGATGGACGTGCTTGATGCGACGTCTCAATGAGGCTCTGACGAAAATGCAAGTGAACAGTCCTATCATGCTAGCTGTGTGTAGATTCGTGTACTCTTCGGCAGCATACTCCTTGACACGTGTGGTGAGATGGTCCCGCCATGCTCGATACTGATGTGTCATATGCTCCTGCTCAAAGGCGTCCTTCTTCTTGGCCTTGAAGAACGACTTTGCTGTGAGCTTCTTGTCCTCTAGGTCAACCAGTTCTTGAAAGCCAAAGACGAAGATATCACAATGAGCATTGTGGGCGATGTAGTCCCGCAGGAAGTTGTCGTCCTCGATACTGTGCTGCAGATGTCCAGGCTTCGCCGCACCAGCATTCCAAGTCAATACTGAAGCTGTGATTTCAGAAAAGTCACAGAAGCTCGAATCCGCGAGGTGCAGCCGCTGTTCCACCCAATCGTCTTCGAATAGTCCATCCCAGAGTTTGATTATGTTGTCTGCGCCTAGGGTCACGACCCGAAGGCCATCTGTAGCAGTCAAGGATGAAATGTCGCATGCAATACTGCTGATCTGCTTGGAATGTGCTGGCCACTCCTTCATGGTATTCCAAGGAGTGACAGACGTATCATAGACCTGTATCGTGCCAGTGCCGAACCCGGTCCACAAGTACTGTCCAGCGCCAAATATGTGACCTATCTTGTTCAAGCTGACATGAACTGTGCTCATGCATCGCATACTACTACGGCTGCATATACTGATCTTGCCGTCAGTGTGTCCGAAGTAGATCAAATCGGGTTGTGTCTCGACAGTGGCGGCTGAGGTAACCTCGCCAATGTTCATCTGAAGCAGAGAGATATGACCGACTTGGAAGTCCGACTCGCTGCTTGCGGCTGGCTTATAGATCCTGACGTCTCTACCAGTGGCTATCCATATCTGTGAGCCACATTGTACACTAGCAGTATGTCCTCTTTGTGTGTGGAAGAGCTGGAATTGTGATTGTAGACTTGGAGAGCCATCCTTACCACTCTTCCAAACAGCGCAATTGCCAGCTGAGTCCAGCGTGAATAGACGTAGTCTCTGAGCGTAGATCTTAACAACCTCTCTGCCTTTGTGCGCTCGCTGCGAGGTGTCTACGATCCTTTGCGTTCGTACGTCTAGCTCGTGAAGCTCACCTGTGCTTGTACCAAGCCAGATCTGACTACTCGCTGCATTTGTAGTCGGGGCCGGCTTGAATGCAATGGCCGTCACTTTGAAGTTCTCAGGATGCACCACGTTCATAATCTGCTGTCCAGTGCGGACGTCCCAGACCCGTGTTATAAAGCCGGATGTGCACACAAGATCACCAGACACAGCCAGGAGGCGAGTATCGTACTCGGTATGTATCTGTGAAGGTCGCTGTCTCCACGTGGGCGGCCGTCTGTTATAGGCACTGATATCTGGGAAGGTAAGATTAGAAGTCTCGAGAGTCTTTTCTGATAGTGATGTATCAGAGCTGACTTTCGATAAAAAGCTCGTCCGAGCAGTTGGCTGCGCGATCGATGTTGGTGGTATCATTGTTTTGTCAGGCGTGATCTCTCTCCGCCGGTCGAGTGATCTTCTAGGTGGTGGCACTGTGGGCGGCGCAATGAGTGATACAGTGCTCGAAGCAGCGCTAGGCACTCTGCTGGACGCCTGAGGATACACTTGCGGTGCAACAGCACTCTGCGATACTGTGAAAGTCATATCTTGTCTGTCTGGTACAGTGCTTCTGGATGCTGCAGAAGTACTCCGCGACTGATCGTGCGTAGATCTTGTTGTCCTGGAGGTTGTAGGCTGTCTAGGTAGGCTTGGTGGCGCCCGCACACCTAGATCAGGAGTATCGTCGACTTTGGCAGGGCGTGGTGGTAGGCTTGGTATGTGCGTCTCGTGCTCAGACTCCACGATCTCGCGAGCCAGTTGATGCCGATACTGGTCATCGACATCTCGCACAGGGCTGTCGAGGGTTTCAACCCAGGAGGCATTCGACTGTACTCGTGACGATCGAGTCATCTTCTTTGGTGAACGGCGGCCTTTCGCGAAATTCTTTTCCGGACTGCGTGATTCGTCCCGAAAGATATCTGCTTGCGACGAGGCATCTGAGTCGGCACGCAGTCTCTCTACCCAAGAAGCGTCTGAGTTGACTCGATCGCGAGACTTGAGTCCGACGGGCGAGAAGTTCGATAGCGCATTGACAGTATTCTGTTTGATCTGAGGCATGACAGCTGTCTCAGTTGAGGTAGCCAAAGGATTGAGCAGTAACCTATCACTGAACTTGGCCGCCAATGTCGGCTTCTTGTGTGGCACTTGTGGTTTCATAGACGTCACAGCTGTCTGTCTTCCGTCATCCAATCTTGTATCCCTGCCCTCACGAAACGCCACAGCTGTCTGTCTTCCGTCATCCAATCTTGTGTCTCTGCCCTCACGACCCACACTGTCTTGTGTTCTGCGCATGTCTTGCATAGGCTGCGGTATTGCTCGGCCAATGTTGCTTTCGATTAGAAAGTCGCGTGGACTACCTCGATCTCCGAAAGAAGACCTCGTCGGAAGCCAATCATTGGGTTGTAACATGCTCGGTTCCGGCGTAGAAGGATGCTCGATCATAGAAACGGGCCGGAAGCTTCTGCTATGCAAAGATGGTTTTCGCGGTATCGCAGGTCGTTCTCCATTGTCAGAAGCAAGTCCGGGCGCGGTTCGCTCGAAGGTCGTTCGCCCATGATTAAGATGAGCACCAAGGCTTTCGAACTTAGACCGCAGAGACGACACTGGAGGTACTGAAGTTTCGTCTGGTCTGCCCTCACGCGCAGCCATGGCTCCACCAGTACTCAATCGAGATCTGACAGTGGTTTCCGGAGCATGGCTTGTGTGATGACAGGCTATAGAAGCACACTGGTCATGAATCTGTGTCGATTATGCTCGAAGTCGGTATTGTCATCATCCTTCGATGGTCAGGACACCGTCCTCGAGGGCGAATCGTCGCAGTGAAATTGCAAGAATGTCTGAATTCGAGAATGCTGTATTTGTGTAAGTTTGTCTTTCACGGCCTCTTGATGGTTGCTGCGGTGTAGCATGATGTTCGACGTGATCAACGTGGCTGGCTCAAAATTGGTGTAGAAGCCATTAATTGTTGACGTACCCAGCCCCACTGAGGTTCACGCTCCACGCTAAGCCTGAACACTTCTATGCAGGGTCCTCAAGTGACCGTGACGCTACACAATCGGACAATTTTGTACTAGAGATGCCAACCTGTTGAGAGATCATCATATTACGTGTTCACGACCTCAGTCTCGAGCCGGAGCGCGCGGCCAAGCTGTCGATATCATCTCACACTCTCGTATCCCGCTCTGGACGCCTGACACTGGACAGTTGTATTACACCAAGCTGACGAAACGATGTGGTATGCCAAGCTGTACTCACGCTGCCACATCGATACTGATGTTTAATAGCAAGCACGTCCTGAACGCGCAGGTATCGATTCGATCGCCTTGCTGCCGGCAGTGGTTCGACTGCGCGCAATGCCACAGCGAGAGCCAAACCCATCCCTTGAAGCAGACCACAGAGATGGTATTTGCGTGCAAGAAGTGCAAGAAATGTTTCAGAAAGGACATGCAGGAGTTCGATGACTGCGATGAATACTGCCCACACTGCGACAACCATTTTCTGATCGAAGCGATCGAGCCAAAAGCCAGACTTGAAGTGGAAGGCGAGGATGTCAGAAAGGACTCTAGGATGCTCAAGGATGATCGAGTCAAAGCAAAAGAGGGCATAACCGTATGGGATGATGAAGGAGAAGCAATAAGACTTGGTTGAACACAACTCCCTCTCCACGATGCCCATCTCGAGCAGAGGTGAGGATAGCTTCGAGACAAACTGGGCAGTACTCCTGGCTGATCGCACTCCCTCTGTGATCACCTTGCGACGAAGAACGACTTGCTTTTTTGCCGGAGCAGTGAAGGTTTGATGACAGATGTCTGTTGAGATGGAAAGCTTCGATGTTTCCAACAATTACTTGGTCAGCAGCAAGCAGTACATCAACGCAACAAAAGTGCCGACGTTCGCGCAGAATGACCCTATCTAGCTTGAGCTGCGGTGGCTGTACTTGATCAAGTTGGGGATGTGATGCCTACAAACCGACTGCATGGTCACATTCCAGGCCATCCACCACATACCACAGCAATTTTACACCATAACAATGCAAGGCATTTCCGCAGTCGGCAATTCTCTGCGACTCCTCATCACTGTGTCGATCTGTTGACTGCGATAATATTCATCTACAAGAGCATGACGCTTCGCTCGGAGCTCACAATCAGACCTTGGAGCGCCCAAAGCATGTGCACATGAAGAGCCCGAACGTCGGCACAACTCAACATGGACGGTGCGGCTGGATCGGCCTCGTCAAATCAAGGGCTGTACATCGGCTTGGGATGCGGCATAGGTGGACTTCTCCTGCTGACGATCGCATTCGTCTGCTACTTGATTGTGCGCAAGATCCGCCAGCACAAGAAAGCAGCTCAGCTGTTAGAACAAGGCCAAGCGACTGTCGCGGCGAATGTGGAACAAAGACAAAGCTACGACATACGCAACTCACTCACTCTTGGCGGAAGGGCAAGCTTGGTAGGATCGCGCGCAGGCTGGGATGCGCTTTCATCAACCGACACTATCGACCGACAAGTGAAGGGAGCGATAGCACCTATCCATGTGCCCAAGAAGAACAAAAAGTACGGCATACAGCTGAAGAGACTCAAACATCTGTCGGCGATTACAGAGAGTCCTCGAAGTCGCAATGGTCAGTCACCAGCAGTTCCGACAATCAGAGCCGTGGATGAGGTTAGCATAATGGATCCGCAACAAGCAGAGTATATCAACGATGAAGCTATCGGCTGTGCTCAAACAGCAGACTTTCCAATACGGCCCGGCGAGGACATTTTGGACAGGCATATCAATGCACTCGGTCTGAAGTTGCTCCAACGACCAGTGGCTGCCTTGCTCGGCGAAGAGAACAAGGCACCACGATCAGTATCTATGAGCGTTCTGCTTGGCCCGCAGGCCCACACGACTACGCATGGACGTCCATACATGCATGTGCGATCAGTCAGTTTGGGTGGCGCACCACCAGAGCGCCTGCCGCCGGACCCTACACCTTGCTTTCCTGTCATATCACCTCACCACTCAGTAATTGTCCAGCAAAGACCATTGTCTCGCAGCACGATATCAAGCCAGGATTCGGCGAGTAGCTCAGTACTGATCAACAGCCCATTTATGATACGTGGAGATCGTGGACCGGCCGTCCTTCACAGCCAGGGCGCGGCACTTAGACAGCGCACTATGGTCGCACCGCCAGTGCTTCAGACCAGACATTCTTTTGTGCCAATGGAGTACGATGAGCACGAGCCTGTATCTCCAATGACTGATAACGGCATGGAGCTGAAGCGTGAGCTACCGTCAGAAAGCTCTATATCATCCTTTGACGATGATGTGTGCTCTTCATCTTTTCGCAGAGTGACAAACGCAAGTCGTCCGAGCAAGAGCAGAGTATCTCCGGCTCAATCGACCAGATCGACCAGATCGACCGGCAGGAGGACCATACCGCGTCAAGCATCAAAATCGAGCGTGTCCGCTACCGGCTCGCCTTCGGAACGCAAGAGACCGGGCGTCCTGCGAGACATATCTGGGAATTCGTTGATTCCTACCAGAAGGCTGTCAAATGCCACCTCGACCAACAGTAGCGAGAACAACCATTCCAGTGGGATAACATGATCCCACTGAAGCCTTCCGCCATGAAGGGCAGTCCCAACTCTAAGAAGGGTCACAAGAGACAGCACTGTGTTCGCATATCGACCCTCACGCCTCAAGTACTTGGCCACCTCCCAGTCGATCTACAAGTCCAAGCATTACGCATCGTATAGACGAGGAGAGTGGTGATGAACCTGATCACTCGACAGATGGTGCTCGCTTTGTCTCCAACCGACGATCATCACGACCGTTGAGTGGCGTTGGTCTCGGTTTGGCTCCAAGCTTGCGCGTTCAGACATTGCGTGCCTCATTGACGCCCAGCTCTCCAACACTGTCTATGTGGGCAGCCTATCAAGGTTGTCTACCATCGCAGCCATTCTTGATTCACATCTTACTGCTTCCACAGAGCCGCTTAGTAGATCAGGCTCAAACCTGTCATCCCTTTTCACCATTCCAGCATTCCCGAGTCCGAGCAGAGCAACGACTTCTGATGTTCAGATGGCACAACCCACGCCAGAGTTCTGCATCCCGGATCCAATGTCAGACAGTCTCGGAAGAGCTTACTCACCATTTGGTCCTCGTCTGACTTCGGGCGTGGTTCTAAAATCTAGTCCACCAGTACTTTCACCGTCTGCCAACCTTTACGATCCGGAAAGGCCACCAGTCCCCAAGTTTGACATTGAGTCCTTCCGTGAGTACGATCCGGCGAGTCCACTTGCGCCGCGAAAGCTATTCGAAATGACGCCGCCTCCTGAAGACAGCACCGTGACACTCTCAGACCTATCTTCCTCTGCAGTACTCAGCGAGCGGGCGCTGATCTGGTGCACCACAGCGGCAGCACAGCAAGCAGCACATCATCAGCATATCGAGGGATGCCATATCACGAATCTGGCAATGAGGCCTTGACCTCACATAATGCAAGCTCCGTCATGGCTCGGATGCCACTGGCAGCTTTTCCTGGTGCACCTGTGCTCAGTCCACCAAGGGACGAGAACCCGATTCCTCCGCCGCTCTGGGTCAAATCAACTCCTTCGCCAGCAGTGCCTACATTGTCAGTTACCTCACCCAGAGACGAGAGTCCCCACTCGAATCAGTGGTCCAAGGACAGAACCACCAAAAAGCGTGCTGAGAAACGCAATGGCTCTGCGGAGAATGAACAGTCAGATAGACACCGTGAATCGCGAGAATCACGACGCTACGTGCAGATGGGACGAGAGAACAGCCTCATGCTACCATTGTACGGCAGTCCAGAGCTGAATCGTAGTGGTAGTGATCTGTTTGACTTCGACTTTGAGGGCACTGACACTAGCTCTGGTGCAATAGAGGCGCAGGGCATCCTCAAAGGGAGCGTGTTCAGCCGGGAGCCTAGCAGTTTCTACATGGACCTACCGACTATCGCTGAACTTCGACAATACGCCAATGATGAGTCAACAGCAAGGAAGGGTGGTAGCAAACGGCATGCGGTCACACTTGGTACTGACAGTCCATGGCGAGATGCTCACGAAGAAGACGAATATGTGTACAGGGACTCGCCTAAAGCTCTGTCTAGCCCGGAGCGTCCCAATAGTCGTGCTGAGAAGGCGTCAAGAGCAATAGACAGCCCACAGCATCGACGTTCGATATTAGGTACGCCACAGAGTCTATACGGTGCTGATGGATTCTGCGTAGCGATTGTTAGATAATCCATAATGTATAATGCAACGGACGTACCTCAGCATAGTCGGGACGATGAACCACATGTAAGCGTCGTAAAAGCTTTCCTCTCAACCCGTACGCTGCCACTTCGTGTCATCTTGCTCTTCGTCATAGTCTGCAGCAGTGCGAACATTGCCTGCTCCGGGACCAAGTGATGTCTCATAGCTTGAGCTTGTGGGCATGCGAAGGTTGCCCTGCTCGTCAGTGAACTCATGCATGTTATCAGAGGTAATCCAGCCACCTGCAGGGAACCCAGTGGCTTGCTAGTCCATGTCGCCATCGTCGCTTTCGTCCATCTCTGGATCAGGATTGAGCTCCTGGCATTCTCCTATGGCTTGGTAGAGAAGCATAGCGAAGTGCTTGCCGCTGTCTCCATTCGCTAGTGAGGATGAAGCTGTCTCGGCAGGATCTGCACCACCTTCAGCCTGAGATGGCAGAATATTGATCTGGGCGCAGTCGTCCTCCTCAGACATATCATCGTCCTGGACTCGTAGCACCATCATGACAGAGGCATCTGTTTGTGCATGGACTACGATGGTCGGATAGTCCATTCGAACGGACGTTGTGGTGGCTTTGGAACCCAGTATGAAGAACCTTTGTGCATCAGACACTGCCTGTCGTCAAACTATACTTTCTTACCGCGAAGTGACCCAAACATCAATGTCTTCCAGCACAGAAGTGCCGTCGTCTTTCGTCTCGCTTACAGTCGAGAGCTTCGTTAACTCAGGTGCTAGCTCCGTAGCACCTTTGGCGAGGATGATGCTCGACTTGGCGCATGATAGATGAAGTACTGGTGCGCCTTCGAAGAAAGAGGCAGGAGTTTGAGCGTTGTGTTCTGTAAGAGCTGTGAAGTCGCTGGCCGTATACAGCTTATCAACAGTCTCTAATCCCATTTTGTGGCATATGATTGTGTGGCACGATTTGTGGTTGACGAGGTCGTGAGTGGTGACTGGAATTTCCTATAGCAGTCGGAAGCTCGGACCAGATGTCGTGGATATTCACTATAGTGATGAGTGGCACAGTAGTGAGGAGCCAGCACATTGGTCTTGAATGATATGAAGCACTCCTAACTGCCGACTATCGAACTCCGAGAGCGTGCCAGTTCTTTACAAAATATTACAGCCTACAGGAGCAATACCCTGCTACGACTTCCTTGAACTCGACAGATCATCCGAAGCGTGCTCCTTCTTGAATCTCACAACAGCTTCTCCCAACAGATCTCCCTGCTCATGAGCAATTCGCCACTCTCCCGTGCCTGCATGCGCCGGCGCCACCCTCTTCACACGACCTCCTCCACCAATGATCAAGTTGCCAGGTCTGTACTTGGGATCGGCTTTCATTCTCGTCAAGACCGAGCAATGAATGAGAGCCTCGTCTGGCATATCGCGAGTCTCACCACGTGGGAGAGGCCATGAAATCGGCTTCCAAGTGCCATCCGGCTGCAGATCCATCCGTCGGAAGGGTAGATGTTCCATGATCTGCCAGCTGAGTACTGCGTACCAGCTCAACCCGCCGCCGAAGCGAAGAGAATCATGGATGCGTGTCTTGGTCGCAAGGAATTCGCTTTCCTCAGCTGATAGCGAATCCCAGGGACTCGAGTCATGGACTGGAGCTCCATCCACCACCACGTTGGGGATGCCGTTGCTTACAGCTGGGCCCAGGCCTTCTGCCTGCTTGAAGAGCTTGTCCAGCTTGGCCTCGTCCACAGGCATACCAGCTCGTCTTGCTTCTCGGATCATCCATAGCAACGGCAGTTCGCTGGCACATCGTTCGTTGTTAGCGACTGGCCAGCCACCACCAATATCACCGTGCTGTCCAGCAAACCAAACCTCGAGAATATCTTGGTGCTCTTCGTCGCTGTGATCAACACTCATCTTCTTCTCGGCCTCTCGGACAGCAGCCGTGGAGTCTACCGATACCTGAGAGGCTGCAGAACTTATCGGCATGGGTGCTAAAGTCTGATGGTGACGTCGGCTGGGTCTGAAGCGTCCGAGTGACGTGGGTGCTCGCTTGAGGACTGGCCTTGTCTCCTTCTCGGGATCATTGGGCTCGTCATGGTGCACAAGGTGATGCCATTGCGATCTCATTGTTGTTGCATGCTCTTCTGGCGGTGTGCGTGCCTCAGATATCAGGTCTTGCCGAAACTTGGCTCGTCTTTCGTCGATGGATACTGCATGGCGAATTGTCTTTGCTGTCGTTTTCGCGGCGTATGGAAACTTGGTCCTGCGCATCCATGCCGTCTCGAACTGTGGCACTGAGTTGACACAATCGAAGAGACCTTTCCAACATTAGCTAGGAGGCCGGATCCAGTAGCGTTGCTCACCAATGAATGAAATGCGATCGATCGGTCTCGAGAAGGTCTCTCTGAATTTGCGCATAAAGTGAAAGGTGTCGTGCTTCTTTTGCTTCTCTTCGTCGTTCTCCTCGGTGCGCATCATCCATCTGGCGAAGGTCTTCCATGCAAAGCGTAGCATCTCCTCATTGCCTGTGCTCAGCAGACCAATGTAGTCAAGCATCTGAGCCAGAAAGCGTGCAGTGTATGCTCCTCGACTGAAGCCTGTCGTTTGTTAGCCCTATTCTGCCTTGTGTCCAGCATCGCCGCACTGATGTGATGTTAGCCAAGCATAGCACCACAGCTAGACACGACCTACCCGAAGAAGTATATGTCATCTCCTGCAGTGTAGTAACGCATCAAGAACTTGTAGCCAGACATGACATGTTCGCCGAAGCTCGTGCCAACAGCCTGGTCTTTGGCTTTGGTATACCATGACTTGATCCGACCGAATCTGCTCTTCCTCGACAGCGAAGATGTCTCAACATAAGTGCCAATACCGGCTGATAGTAATGACATTGCAAAGGATCCTCCCTGTCAAGCAGACTGAAGATCTTCACAATGTTGCTGTCTGCCGCTGTGCCCGAGAACTTGTTGCCAGTTCCATCGAAGCATAGTATTAAAGCTTTCTTACTGGTGCTCGAGTAGACAGCCATCGTGTTGCATGATGAGAGGCATCGAAGAGGAGCTGATAGGTATACCTACCTTCAAGCTATGCAGCTCCCGCCATTCCTAGTCATGGCAGCACTCTCAAGCTCGTGTGCAGAGCACACACCATCATAAGCGTGGCAGACTATTAGGTGGAGCTCTGCTGAGCAACGAGGTCGATCTCAGTGACAGACAGCAGTGCATAGGCAGAATCCGGTCTGGCGTCTTTGATCGTGCATTAGTTGACTGATGTGGCAACAATGTCGCAGTGACACTCATTTGATACAGTGCTGAATGCCGAGCTTGAGATCGCCGGCCGTCGAAACGAGCCGTAGGAGCGTCCCACTTCACGCAAGGCCAGGTGATTTTGAGGTTGCTGAAGGAAGGAAACCTCCGGACTAGTGCAGCAGTGGACGCCACGGCTCGTCCCACAATGCGCAAGGACAAGTGATCCTGATGTTGCTGGAGGAAGAAAATCTCCGGACTACTGCAACAGTGGATGGCGGTGATGCTCCGGATCGATACCCTAGCGCAGAGCACTCCTCTTCACGATCGTCATCTCAACATTCTATCTCGCAAAGGACACACCATGTGGATGCGTCGGAACAAAAGGCAGCAACAAGCTGCACGTCTATCGCAAGCTTCTGCACCCAATCTGCAGCAACAAACTCAAAGCATACACTTGCTCGGCTCGATCCAGCCACGGACAGCACATCTGCTGTGGGCCATATTGCTCAACCTGCGCTCCTTGCGCAGATCATGCTCGAGCCAACAGGCAATACTTCCACCTTACATTGCCATCAATCCTCGTAGCACCTGTCAGCAAACGTGTAGAGCATCGCACAGCATTCAATGTCACGCCAGTGTGGCCACAGCATGGACATAGGTGACCAACCTCACACAACGAGCCCAATGCTCGTCTCCGCAATGGCATGACAAGTACCACCCGAGCACCTCCTATTGTCAAGCTCGGATATCATCGTGCATGCAGATCTGTGCTCCTGATGGTGGCGCACTCTTTCGCAGGTGGAGTGGTTGTAACGAGCGATAGTCTCTCTATTGACCCACTGACGCAGGCATTGCAGCGATTGAGTACCTTAGCTCATGACGGTCATGCACTACGCAGGCGGCGAGAGTATTCAAGCAGTGTGGACGAATCATATCGGCAGCATTACTACACCTTCGTCACGGTACGATGTAGTTGTAGCCACCGGACACGAAGGTCTGTCTAAAAGAGGTAAACACATATCGGTGGCACAAACATCGACGATGCATTGGCTTCTAGCATCTTGAGCTCGTGGTCCCCTGCAGCTCGTGTGGAGGGAGCTATAAACACCAGAGCTTCAAGATAAGGTCAATCAGTGAGAGCTTTCTCCTTCTTCAATATTTCAGCATGGCTATCCTTGATCGTGTGTTCTCCAGACGGAGAAAGGAGCGATCAGCCAACGGTGTCAATGGAGACACTGTCAATGAAGCGTACACTAATGGCAGCACCACGGAATGGAACACACAACGATGTCGTGAACAGTACCAACGGTGGTTAACGGACACAGCAATGGCTACAGCAATGGCACTCACTCGAATTCATCGTCTCCCACCACTGAGTCTCGTCGACAGTCGGTTCAGGCATATGCAAAGAACTTGTTCTCTCGGCCAACATTGCCTAACGGCAAATCAACAACAGAAGCCAGTGGTCGGTATCCGGATCCACCCAATCATGGAGAGAGTCGCCAGAGCGTATCAGAAGCACTGGGTGCTTTCTCTGGTCTTGTCTCTCATATGATGCGACCACTCCCTGAGCAAACTGGTGACGGCTCGTATGTCACTCACGATGTGCATCCAAGTCTATTCAAAGAGCTGTCAAGCATTGGCTTCAAAGATGTTAAGACTCTCAAAGATCAGTTCATGGCTAGTGGCAAGCCTATTGACGACAAGACGATGCTCATGGAGAGAGTGATCCAGCTTGTTGCTGGACTCCCAGACAAGTCTATTCACCGAGCTGATCTCACAAACAAGTTTGTGGACACGCTCTTCACTTCCTTGCAGACATCCGCCTCTGTCATACCTCGGCGACCAGTTTCGCTACAGGCAAGCAGACGGAGTAGGTCTACCTCGAGCTGGCAAACGCACTGCTAACCTATCTAGTCGCACAACAACATCATGTATCCTCAAATCGGCGCAGCAACACTCCATACGCGCGAACTGTCTATCCCGAGACAATCCAGCCAGGTGCTCTGCCAGATCCAGGGCTCATCTTTGACAGTCCTCTTCGCAAGGAAGGACTTCAGGCCACATCCAAACAACAACTCTTCAGTCTCTTCTACTGGGCTTCAATCATCATCCACGATCTCTTCCAGACCGACCGTAAGTCCGCCAATGCCTTCAATGTTGTTGCAAACTGACAGGCGCAGATGCCGACTTCAACAACTCCCAGACATCCTCATATCTCGACCTCTCGCCTCTATACGGTGACACTCAAGAGGACCAGGATACAATTCGAACCTTCAAAGATGGTATGCTCAAGCCTGACTGCTTCTGCGAGCACCGTCCTC
Organism: Larix kaempferi; assembly: GCA_027924585.1. Lineage (NCBI taxonomy): Eukaryota > Viridiplantae > Streptophyta > Pinopsida > Pinales > Pinaceae > Larix > Larix kaempferi. The sequence goes on from BSBM01004272.1 coordinate 57,070, forward strand.
TTGACATTCCCACCTGGCTGTGGTGTGATACTCATCATGTTCAACCGATTCCACAACTTTGTTGCAAAGAACCTGCAGATATCAATGAGAACGGACGTTTCACTAAGCCCAGGGAGGGCTTTGTCTCCGGAAGCAGCTGAGAAGGCATGGAAGAAGTATGATAACGACCTCTTTCAAAACAGCTCGCCTCGTTTACTGGTGGTCTTTATATGAACATCACTCTGATCGACTACGTTCGCACCATCATCAACCTCACTCGAAGCAACACGACATGGACACTCGATCCAAGAGTCAAGATGGGGGACACGCTCTTTGGAGGCGACGGCACACCTCGTGGCATTGGAAACCAGGTCTCTGCAGAATTCAATCTGGTATATCGTTGGCACTCAGCCATCAGCGAGAAAGACGACCGATGGACTCAAGAGTTGTTCAAGAAGATGTGGGGCAAACCCGCAGATGAGGTGTCGATGCCTGAGCTCATGATGGGTCTGCACAAGTGGGAGCAAACAATGCCGAAGGATCCTCACGAGCGTGAGTTTGCGGAGCTCAAGCGACAGCCTGATGGCCGTTACTCTGATGATGACCTCGTCGAGATTATCACAAGTAGCATTGAGGATGTCGCTGGTGCTTTTGGCGCCAATCACGTACCAAAGGCCTTGCGATCTATCGAGATTCTGGGTATGAAACAGGCACGAGCATGGGACCTTGCCAGTCTGAACGAATTCCGCAAATTCTTCGGACTCAAGCAGCACGAGACATTCGAGGACATCAATCCCGACCCAGCAGTCGCACAACAACTCAGGAACCTGTACGAGACACCAGATCGTGGTCGAGCTCTATCCAGGTCTCGTATCCGAAGCAGCCAAAACAGCCCATGGGCAATGGACCGATCAGCGATGTTGGTGTTGGTATCTGCCCATCTTACACCATTTCTCGAGCCATTCTGTCCGATGCAGTGGCACTGGTCCGAGGCGACCGCTTCTACACCATCGACTTCAATGCTCGCAATCTGACCAACTGGGGCTACTCTGAGGTACAGTACGATTACAACGTCGAGCAAGGCTGTAGCTTCTACAAGCTCTTTCTACGAGCATTTCCAAACCACTTCAAGCCGAACAGCATCTACGCGCATATGCCGATGACCCACACCAGAGGAGAACCGTAAGATCATGCGACACCTAGGTCGAGAGTCACATTACAGCTGGGACCGACCTACACGTATGCCTGGTCGCACCGTGGTGCAGAGCTATACCGGTGTCAAGCAGGTTCTGGAGAATGCCACCACCTTTAAGGTGATCAACCTGGAGCCGTTTGAGTATCTGTACGGCTCAAGAGCAAGCCGGTTCATGCTTTGTGGTGATGGGAAAGTTCTTTACCGAGCAGAAGCAAGTCATGGCAAAAGCGCTCTACCACGACAAGTGGCATAGCCAGGTCAGAGAGTTCTACGAGTACATCACGCTCAAGCTATTGAAGCAGCATTCGAAGAAGATCGCCAACATCAACCAGGTCGATATGACTAGAGAGTAAGTGCTCAACTGGTGGAGTTGCAATCACTAATCTTTGCAGCGTTGGAAACCTTGCTCACACGCACTTTGTGGCCAATGTCTTCTCCTTGCCACTCAAGGACAGAGCAGCATCCTCGTGGTGTATACTCAGAGCATGAGCTGTACCTGGTCATGGCGGCTCAGTTTGTCTTCCTCTTCTTCGATGTCGATCCAGCCAAGACATTCCCGCTATCTCTGACAGTACATGAGGTGATTAAGCAGCTTGGGTAAGTCTTCCTGGATGTTTCTTCCGCCCTGCTGATCATCGTAGTGCTCTCGTTCTTGCAAATGTCAAATTCGTCGCCAAGACTGGCTGGCTCGCAGGCATCACAGACAAGAAGCACCAGTCCTGCACACCCCTTGGCGAGTATGGCGTACACATGGTACGCAAACTGTTGGAGACTGGACACGACCCAGAAGAGATCACCTGGGCTCATATCATGGGCACTGCTGGAGCGATGGTGGCTAACCAGGCGCAAGTGGTGAGTTGTAGCGCAGGATCATCGAGAAAATCTACTAACAGCATCAGTTCACACAAGTGCTGGAGTTTTACATGACGCAAGGTCGTGAGCATTGGCCAGAGATCCAGCGACTCGCTCGTCTGGGTGTGGCAGAGTCCGAGGACATCTTGATGCGATACGTCTTAGAGGCCAATCGTCTCACCACGCTGTTCGGCGCCTACCGTGACGCCGCTGAGGCAGCTACTGTCAACGATCCGGGCTATCACGGCAGTGTGAACGTTAAGGCAGGCGATCGTGTCTTCGTGTCTTTCGTCAAGGCATGCAGAGACCCTACCGTCTTCCCTGAGCCAGAGCTTGTCAAACTGGATCGAAACATGGACTCCTACATCACATATGGTCTAGGACCACACAGATGCTTAGGCGAGCATGCTTCCAAGGTTGCCCTGACGGCTATGTGAGAGCTTGTGCTAAGCTTCAGAATCTGCGTCCAGCGCCAGGACCACAGGGCCAACTCAAGTCCGTGCCACGCGAAGATGGGTTCAAGGCGTACATGACGGAGGATTATGGAAAGTACTTCCCATTCCCGACGAGCTGGAAACTGCATTTCGATGGTGAAGTACCAGAGGTCTAGAACTGAGTGGACGAGAGCTTTGCCCTTTAAGATATCCATGTCGAGCATTTTGCATCGTAGCCGTGTGACTAGTCGCTCTCATGTGCTGTGCGTTGTATCAGTCGCGTATTGCTTCGTATCGTAAGGCTCGTTGCAACAGATGATCGTGATAGATGCAGGTTATGCAGAGGATGATGTTGATGGTAGCTTGAAGCGGTCTAGCTCGTCAGAGTGGGTCCAGATCGGATGGTTGTCGATGCTCGATCAAGACGCGAGTTATCACGACTACAACGCGCACAACTCGCGACGTGCAGCAACTTGGCACTCCCTTTGCTGGCTGTGCAACCAATACCCTTCCGTGTGGCGAACCAAGACCACTTCCCCTCGATCTCTGCCATTGACTTCCTCCCTCTCATTGTACAGCATCACCATTCTTACCAGCCCCGTCACGTATTGTTGAGCATCGTGATATCTGGCACCATGGCTGCAGTCGAGAGACAGCCCTTCGGCGAAGTCAGCAACGGCAGACTCCAGCAGCTCGCAAGTGCTAAGAATCGCCAGAATGGTATCTACACGTCCTGGACGCGTACTGATCAATCTTTGCTAAACGTATCAAGGCCTCTTCACTCCCGCTGATGCCCTCAAGAGTACAGCGTCCATGTCGACACCAACAAAACGATCATTTGCTATGACGAGCCTGAGTGAGGACTCCGAGAATGTCAATCCCTCACAGTCATTCTCAAGCTCGAAGAAGAACAAGTTTGAGCTCTTCAGCACACCAATCAAGCCTTTGACCTCACTATCACCTGCCAAGCAGGATGTATCTATTTTCTCCGCTCCACAGGCACGTCACTCGATAGGCAGACTGGGCATGTCGCCTTCGAAGACACCAAACAGCGCTCCAGCAGGACGTTCGCCAAAACGAAAAGCTATAGGCCTTACGAAGCCGAAACGAAGCTTTATGCCGTACACTCGCATCGACCCACCATTCGCAAGCCGGTCTACCTCAAGCCTGCCATTCAGTCTGGATGCAGCTCTGAACAGCACACTTGGTGCAAGCAAAGCCCCTGTCGTGTCATCCAAACCAATGCCCTGCAAATGGAAGTTCGAGATCCACGAAGACACACCCGAGGAGGAGTCAGCCACACTTATGGAGCATTCTACCTTGACGTTGGACTTGTCCTCAGACGATGAGAGCAGCCTGGAGAAGAGACTGGATCGTGGAAAGGAGAACACACCACCGGAGGGTTACGACGCTCCAGCGATCAACAGATCAACCACATCAGCAGCACCGATTGGCAAGCTTGACATCATAAGAAGAAAGATCGAGACAGATCAGATGGATGACGGCCAACGCACGCCACTCTCAGATGTGAGTCCTTCCACAAGTCGTAAGCTACCTTTACTAACACGTCAAAGCTCGATGTTGAGCCCTTCAACACAGTTCTAGCTGGAGAGTCTACGTTTATTGTAGTAGAGCCTGAGGTACAAGAGGATGCTTCCACACAGGCTGCACCGCTGGATACGGATGACAAAACCCTTCAGCCGCTGAACAAGACTGAAGAGGAGTCTCCCTTGGCAGCCAAGACACCAGATTTCACATGCTGTATTACTGCGCCTGCAGTATCAGTGCCAACGCAAACATCGCCATTTCAGGATGATCTCGCCGCTGAGACTGAGTCTGCATCGACTGACGCGATCGTCATCTACGAAGATCAGCCTCAAGAAGTCGCCGTCGAGGGTACCGCAGCAACGCTAGATGTTGTCTCCGCATGAGCTATGCTGGCAATTTCTCAGTGTGTTACGCTCGCTCTTAGATGAGGCGCACGCTCATATTGCGGTCCATTGATTTGCTGGTGCTGGCTGGCAGGCTGGCTGGCTGGCTGGCTGTTGGATTGCTGTTTATGTATCTAATGATCTTAGCGATGTGTACTTGACTTGCATCTTGACTGAACGATTATCTACAGTGGTGCATGGCGGAGCCTGATACTATTGTTCACTGCTGCAAAGATGTTCTTGGTTCGATGCCCGTCATCACGCAGATGTATCTTGCTGTATGTCTCTATCGACGATTGTAGTTCAGATAACGACTTCCCAAAAACAGCAAGATGAGGTTTGAGCCAACAAACGCAATCAAGATGCCCAGGTCTCGCCATCTGTTATCAAAGCTGATGCCAAACGCGCCGTAAAACTCATCGCCAACGCTATAAGCACAATAGGCGCAGTCGGAGGTGCTACTATCCACAAGATAGCCAGGGCCACCAGAAGCAAAGAAGGAGGTCATGTAAATGCCGCACGTCTGACCAGAAGGAGCTGTGAATCTGTTCAGCTCGCCATCTGTGCAACGAACAGGCAGGCCATGCAGTTCTGTGCTGACGAGGGCAGAGATGAGGCGTGTGAACCTGTCAATATTAGCTCGTTCTACTGGAGGAACAAGAAGAGACTCACGGGTCAAGCTGATAAAGCCATGCTCGCCAGAAGCCTGGGATTTGAGGTGGTGGTATGGTCACACCACAGAAGAGCGCAAAGACAATGATGAGTGGCGAGTTGAACAAGATTGCGATTGAATGTGCTCGGAGTGATGGCTGAGACCATCTGCGCCAGACTGACTGCGAAGAACTCGGTGACGAGAACTGTGAAGAAACTAAAGCCAGCCCTCGAAGCACTCGGGTTGAAGCCAGGTATGTAGTAGATTGGCAAGAAGAAGCCAAGAGCACAGATCAAGGAGTAAGGAATCTCTGCGAGGACCATTGATAGAGCAAAAGGCAGCTGTCTATAAGTCTTGGCCGCAGCCTCCCGATAGTAGATCATTCTGCTCATATCGTACTTAGGCTCCACCTGCGCAAGGATGAGGGCAGGAAGGACTGTGTACTGGAAGATGACGAAGATGCGGTATTGTAGGCGGACCGAGAGTTGTCGAGCTGCAGGAACATGAGGCCAGTGAGAAGTGCGATCACTACGTGGTTCCACAGGCGAGTGAAGCCGTAGTTCGGCGTGCGCCAGAAGGCTCGATGTTGTCTTGCGTTGACGATCTGGCAGGTTAGCATAGCGATGTTGGAAGCATCAAAGTACTCACCTTGATCTGGTGCCACAGTGGTGTCGCGAACTCCTTCTCTTCAACACAGATCTTGACTGGGCATCACTCGCTCGATCTGACTTGATCTTGACGATCTCAGCTTTGACCTGGGCAAGCTCTTCTGACTCTCGCCAGATGTCTCCCCAGTCTCGATTGCCGATGCGAGGTGACAGACCTGCTCCTATAGCATCTAACATCCATTCAGCAGGGTTGACATCAGCAGGACACTCGGCGCCATGCTTCCTAAAGTACTGGATCAGCGTCTGAGCGTCCTTTCCAATATCTCCAAAGTATACGCATTCGCCACCACGCTGCAGAAGCAGTAGACGATCGAAGTTCTCGAACAACGAGGCGTTCGGCTGGTGGACCGTACACAAGATAGCCTGTCCTGATGCCGCGAGCTTTCGAAGGAAGCGGACGATGTTGTACGCTGATTGCGAGTCCAGACCAGATGTCGGTTCGTCCAGAAAGAGCAAGATTTCAGGCTTTGCCGAGAGCTCTACACCAATAGTGACCCGTTTGCGAGCTTCAACGGCGAGGCCACATTCAGGAGTGCCAATGATGGCATCTGCAATGTCCTCCATTTCCAACAACGAGATTATCTCTTCCACATAGGCATATTTGTCCTCTCTCGGGACTTCGTATGGCTGACGCAGCTCTGCTGAGAAGCGGAGGGCTTCTCGTACGGTCTGTGTTCCTTCGTGAACATCGAGCTGCTCGGCATAGCTGGTGCCTCGTTGGAAAGCAACGCCAGGAGGCGTGCCGTCCAGCAGCTTGTCGCCACTGATCACGCCGATGGTCTTCCGCGAGGCAAGGACATCTAGCAGGGTGGTCTTACCCGCACCACTAGCTCCCATCAGAGCAGTGAGCTGTCCTGGCTTGACATACCCAAAGATGTCGCTCAACAAGCGAAGCTGACCAGAAGGGACGGGTACATCGTAGCAAAGGTTCTCCCAGGTCAATACTGCCTTGGATCGAATGGCAACATCCTCAGTTGAAGCCTCTTTCTGATGTCGCTTTCTGTTGCGTCGCTTCTCTGCAAGTCGTGCATTGAGCTCCTTGCGCTCAGCGTCCTCTTTGACAAAGAATGTAATAGTCCGGCCTCCCGCTCCCATCTGATATACTCTCCCATGAACGCATTGGTTGCCAGGAAGAAAACTATCAGTGCGACGATGATGCCAAAGTTCCGCCATAGGTCTCCAGGAGCATAGTTGAAAGCTACCCTGACATAGTCCGAGCCAGCGACGCTTGGGTTGCCTGCTTGACTTCCAGGTAGGGTACATACCTGATGTGCTAGATCATTATAGTTTGCACCATACGGAACGAGTGATTGACCATCGCACGATAGGTCAATGCGAGAAAACTCGTTGATCATCATTGCTGAGAAGCTAAGGGCCAGAGCATTGATGTAGAATATCCAGCGTAACCAGACTTGTTCACTCTGCCATTGAATCATGTAGCCACAAGTAAGAATGAGCAGTGTGATAATGATGGCAGCGAAGCGTATAGCGTAGTCGAAGTCCGGGCACAGGCATCCAATAGATCTGAAGAAGAGTGTCATGGCTAAGTAGCCAGAGATGATCATCAGGACGAAGATGAAGAATGCTCCTGCGTTGAGTGCTAGACCACACATGAAGTAGACGATGATCGAAAAGACTAGAATCTGGACTGAGCTGAACAATGTGTCCACGACGATTTGCGCCAACCATAGAGCTGATGGACGATGGAAGGTATAGGCTCGATGTTTGTTGAGCATAGGTCTTCCTAACATAGTCGATCCTAGCTCTCCGAACGCCGTGAAAGCATTGAACAGCAGAGCGATGAACAATACTCCACCACGAGTGAAGGCACCTGAGGACGATTGCGGAAGTTTCAGCCACACCGTACCCACGATGATAGCCACGACGATGGATGTGATCCATGAGACGACGAGCGAGAACTTGTCCTGCCACTTGAGCAGATATTGTCTCTTGATTAGAGCCCACACCTGCCACCACAGTGGAATTGAGTAGACGCTCTTGGT
>BSBM01004273.1:0-30808 GCA_027924585.1 Larix kaempferi
AAACACCTCTGCACCAAGATCGCCGTCAGACTATAGAGTTTTGGAAGCTCGATCTTCAGCTGGTCGTTTAGTGCAGTATAGATCTCGGCCGCCTCCAATGTCTTCTTGTCAGACTTGACGCCGCGCTTTTCGTCAGCTTGTACTCGAGCAAAGTCCACGATGCGCTTCTTGCGCTTGGCGATAGCGTTCTCCGGACCCTCGTGCAGCTTGATACACGCGATCATGGGTGCAAGGACTCGTTTCTGCACGTTCGTCTTGTGCTCGGTGAATGCAAACCATATTCAGGTCTCGGATCGTCTGCCCGTAGCGTCTCCACTTGCTCTCGATCTCTGGCAGAGTGCTAGGCGATACATCTGTAAATAGCTCAAGCGCACTAGCGTAGTTGTTGATGAGCTCGACAGCCTTGTCCGTGCGGTTCATGTAATCTTGGACATCGCGCATGCAGATCTGTAGACGGATGAAGTGACCACCAAATTTGTGCGCGAGATCATCGAACTCAGGATCTTGGAAAGCTTCTTGCAAGCCCACGCGCTCCTTCAGACGATCTGTCCGACGGCCAAAGGCCTTGACTAGACCGCGTCCAAGATCAGACTCTTTCCGTCGGCGGTTGTTCACGATCGAGTCTACCAAGTCTGCGCGCTTCTTGGATCATTGATCCGCGTCAGCATTCCAATACAGTCCTTAGCAGCAGTCTTGATGTTCTCATGATCGGGATGATCGCTCGGAGTGGTCTCGAGTAGCTGCTGAAGCAACATCGGATATTTGGCAACGCGTTGTGTAGGCTTGACTAGGAGGGAATCTAGATCCCAGGCGGAAGTGATGTCGCTGGCGTTGGCGTGGCATTCGTCAAGCCAGCACTTGACTGTCGGTGTGCTTGCAACGCCGCGAGCCGCTGATTGGCCGCATCATGGTTCTTCAGGTACGAGCCATAGATTTGTTCCATCCGCACCATATTGGCAATGAAGGACAGCACCAATCGAGGATGTCCGATCCTTCTCATCGTCTACAGCGTCCGGTGGATGCATTGGTCGTCCCATCGCTCTGCGTAGTCGAGAAGCTGTTGCGCTTGGTGGCCCATCTCCCAGATTTGGATGGGACGTACACCTGTGCGACCCGCCTTGCGCATCTCATCATAGAAGTGCAGAGCAAACTTTTCGACTTCGTCACAGTTGCCGAACAACGTCTTCTTGTCTTCAGGCGCTACGAGCTCTGGCGTGCAAGTGGCCTTGTAGATGTCTTCGATGATTTTCAAGTCCTGATGGTATGTGTTCTCGGTATCAATCAGTTCCTTGATGATGTGTCGGCGCTTGGATAACCGCTTGTACTCATGGGCCTGACGTGCTTCGCGAGGGCAGCTTAGTCGTCTTCTCGCGATCGTCCGGATTGTCCATTGAGTCTTGACGGTTCATCGAGTCGCCGAAGGATGTCATCGATTGTGAGGCAGGTGCCACGGGTCTTGTCTGCTGACTGTCGATCGACAATCTCGACGAGATGGAGGCTGGACACAGATGACTCCTGTATGCTGGAGACACAATACTTGCATCGTGATCTGCAAATGCTGCCGCCGAAAAGTCAGGCGCACTGAACGGCTGCCGAAGTACCGGCTCGGGAGGTGACAAGGGTGTGGGAGGCGCGTGCATTGATGCAATTCCTGTACTGCCACTCCTCATCGAAGTCTCTAGGGGTAGCAGGGAGCGGCGAGCCTCCTCCGACAGATCCCTCTCCTGCATCGAGATATCCAGAGGTCGAGATGCGCAGCCTCCAGGGTAGGTAACAGGCGGGAAACCTGCACTCAAAGGACTGGCGCTATTTCGCGGTGTGTATCCGACGTCTTTAGGAGGAGGAGGTGGTCTGCTCTCGGCCGGTAAGTCATTACCTGCTGCTTGTCCACGCTGTTGTCTTTCCCACTCCGCATTAGCTCTTGAAATGCTCGCCTCAAAACTCTCATCTTCTCCTGGTTGCGCCGTATCTTGATTATAGATGACTACAGTTCCCGGCTCAAAGCTTTCGCCCGTTGGAGTTTTCGGCAGTCACAGTTGGCATTGAGTAAGAGTTTGGCATGAGCAGTTCTGTATGCTTAATATTGTCGTGTGACATCTGACCTGCCAAGGACGCTGTCCAGGAGACTCTGGATCATGAACGCGTTGGAGCCGCCATTTGCCGAAAGCCGTTCAAGGTCCACATGCTGTTGCATCTCTTGCAACATATCTTCCGTGAGGGTGCCGGTGGATTGGTAGTGGTGCAGAGCCCGCGCGACAGTCGAGTCGGATGGTAGGGGATCATTAGGTGGTACATAGCGGAGTCTGGGTGAAAGGTCGGTCCCTTGAAAGTGTCGCGTCGACGTTTCCGTGGTGTTGGCGTCGCGCCATTGGCCGGCGTTGTCTAGGTTCGATAGGTCATTGTCACTTGACGATGTCATATAGCTGTCGTCGCGAAGGACCGGCATGTTCGATAGGTGGGCATGATGAATAGCTTGCTCCCTCTCTGCCTCCCCATCCTGGTTGTTCAGCTCAGAGGGACTGTTGACCAGGTTCCTGGTACCCACGTTTTCCGCGTCCGATGTGAAACTTATAGGATCGTCAAGCATGATACGGATTGAGCCCTGGTCGTCAACGTCTTTGACAAGGGTAGCATCATCTGCAGGTGAGGCAAAACTTTGGTCGGCCGTTGAACCATTGTTGTCTGAGCCCGCATTTGGACGGCTGGTACCCGTGAGTTGATGCAGTGGCTCGTGCACCAGCTGACCATCGTCAAATGCATTGGCACTCTGATCATCATAGACGTGTCCAGCGGAGGATAGAGCTTTGGGTGATTGAGTGTTCTTAATCTTTGCATGCCCAGATTTATGAGAAGGCGTGTAGGTTGCGGGAGTCAACAGAGTCGGTGTCTGATCCTGAGCCGGCACGTGCGCTGTGGGGAGAGGAAGAGGTGGAGCTTCGAATAACGGGCTATCGTCTTCGAATACGGTATGACTCGTTAATGGCTCTAAGTCATGAGCAAAAGCAACTGGTAGACCAGAAGTGTCCAAACTCAGGCCACGTGCCGCGTGAACTTTGGTATCGGAGGTTTCGTGTCTCGAAGCATGATAAGCACCCACGTCACGCTGCGGATGCTCTGCGGTAGGCGTGCTAGGTGACGACGAGGGCATCGGTTCTTCGTCCCCGATCGGCGTGGCGAGACGAGAACCGCCCCCTTGACAAGCTCCTGGATTGACTGCCCCGGGATTTACTACGCAAGCGTTCGTGCGAACGAGATGATTCCAAGTTCTGCGAGATAGCTCTCTGTATTCTTGCACGACGCTCTTCGAAGTCAATTTTCTGCAGCTCTGGAATCTTCCTTCGCGTTCGTTCTCGTTGTGCGTCATACGGTTTACCCAGCCACTGCTCGCTTGGGGAGCGCTTATCCTTTGGAACATCCTGATGGTAACGTTCGGCTGCTCGTGCTCGGCTGGCAGATGTTGTCGCAGCGCTCACTGGCTGCCTCGGCCGTGAAGATCGCAGAGGTGGCGACGCCGGCTGTGGTGGTATCACGATCTTCGCTGTCATTGGCTGAGTCGGTGAGATTTGCATTTGGGTATATCTGCCACGCCCTGCTGAGCTCGGGGTCGTGTTCTCTTTGTTGCCTGCCATACGGCCGCGGTTCGGTGACTTTGCTGGTCGACCCCCGCGCTCGAAGATGTTGACATTGCGGAGTGTGGTCGTGAATACGGGCTATGAGACGAGTATGACTCGAAGGATGCCTGACGTGCACGTACAGGGATGCGTGATGCTTTGTTGTTCGGTGTCGACCGCACTTGCGAACTCTCCATGGCTACGGTAGTCGCGAAAGCGCCTCCATCTTGCGCTGTTTGGAGCGATGCCATGCTTAGGGAATGAAGCGGTCGGTCCGTCTGAGCAGGACTTAGCTCGCTACGGCTCCTCCTGTGGCTCAATTCGTGCACGTCCGAGTGTCGCTGCATGGAATGGCGGAACAGGTCGTTCTGAGAGATGCTACGTCCTTGGTGAAGCGCAAGACTACCATCGCTGCCGCGACGCCGAGCTCTCTCTGCTGCCGGCAATTGGCTCGTAAATATCGAAGTTGCCCTTCCAGCGTCCATCCGAAGTAATCTCGCCAAACAAACGGCTGGACCATGCCATATGTCATCGATTTGCGAGGCATGTGCGTCTTCGCGGACGAGCCCTGATGAGGAGTGCCATCTGTGAACGCGGAGTCGAACGACATAGAGGATGATTTGTGAGGTGATTGTCCAGTTCGCACTTTCGGTGGTCGGAGTCCAGAGGACAGAGGCCTCGTCCATCAGCAGTCACGCGCCGGTATCGGTCCCGGGAGTTGTGCGAGACGGGCAGCGGCAGAATGCTGTCGGTTCCTTCGCGATTTATCCTGTTGGCCAGATCTTTGACGTTGCCGGCATGACGAGAAGGTAGGCTACCGGAGTCGACTTGGGTAGATCGGAGAAAGTGCGCGCTCGACTCGGCGAAATTCGATGCTGATCGACTCGGGCCTCGTAGCGGGATTTGTGGGCGGGATTGCGACTGTAACGGTTTCCGCGGCACATGTGTGGAGCTTTGCATGGATTGTGGTGGTGAAGATAGTATCGCATCGGAATCGACTGTGTCGGACTGCTGGACGAGAAGTAGAAGTCGTGCGGGGTCGACAGGTCCAAGAGCGCTGGGACTCATGACAGCCGATGTTTCGACTTGCCCCAGGCGGACGAAACGCCGGCTGCTGGCCTCCAAGGTCCATGATGCGATGCGCGCGGTCATGGCAGGTTACGCCAGGCGGTGTCGGAGAGGTAGAGGTGCTGTTCAGAGCGGTGGGCGTTGCGAAGGCGTTGTCTGCGATCGGCGGCAGTGGGTTGAAGGTCAGGACGCCAGAGACGCTCGAGTCTGGGGAGCGTTGTGAATCGAGCACCAGTAGCGCCGACGCGGGCAAAGTCCTGACGAGGTGACCAGCGCAGGCATCGCGCACGAGAGGCGGCGAGCGGCGGCGGCCCGCGGACTGCCGGGCCTTAGCGTGTCCGTCTGCCAGCATTCAGCAGGCGCGCCCGACGGCCAGGAAGGAGCGGACGCCTGCACTGGCAGCGGCGTGCTGCGCGCCTTCCACTGGAGCCCAAGCATGGGCAGCGATAGGAGCACATGCAGCTTCGAAGGCTCCCGGGCGCATCACGACCACTACATCAACCGACCGGCCAAGGCGCGGGACCCTATAGCTGCACCAACTATTATCCTTGCTCCGTTCTGAAAGGTTGCTTGTGTGCTTGCGTACTAGTCAGGCACTTCGTCCTGCCCGCCCACGAGCCCGGAGGTCAGCGCGTGCTCTCAAGCTTCCTTGTGGGCGTTCTAGCGGCAGCTAGCCGACCGTCTACCTTCCTACGTGTCACTTGTCGATATGGCGTGTTCGACGATGCCTCACGCCTCCTATGGGCGCAGTGGAGATGGCGACTGCCTAAACCATTTGCGCATGCTAGATTCGGCGAGAGGCCGTCCTCGGACGAGTGCAAGCGCTGTGCAGCAGAGGAATCTTGATAGGCTCGTGGTCGGCTCGCAAGCGATACCCGGATCTCAATGGCGACTATGTAGTAACAGGCCATGCGCCACTCGGAATCTTTCCCAAGTCTTTGGGACAATTGTATGGCTCGCCTATGTGCAGCTGCATCTCACTGGCGCGATCTTGGGCCCTGCAAACACAAAGCCGGTTCTTGCGAGAGCTTTGCCGACACTTCCAATATTGCGGCTGACCTGTACCTCCTTCCGCGCTGCATGCGCTCTGCCTAGCTTCATCTCTTTTTGGTCCATACAACCAAAACGACAGCACACTTGGCGACAAGTGCCCAGGGACGACGCCGGTCCGATCTGCCCATGACAGGGTGCTGAGATTCAGTACCAAGCAAAATTCAGTCCCTACAATACGCGCAATGATCCGGCAAGATCCGTGTAACGCCGGAGAGGCCGCTTGCAGGCAGCTTGCGCCGCGACTCTCGCCCTCAAGACAGGCTTTGCAAGGAGGTATCTGGGACGTACTGTGACCTGTAGCAGCAGTCGCAAGATACTACCACTGTTCGGATGGCGCGTATAACACGTTTCGCGTCAGAAATTGATGAACCGGGGGTAAACTAGGAATGTGTCGAGCATGCAGATGCTGTCACTCGTAGACCCGAGAATGTCTCGGAAGTTGTGCCAATAGAATGGGTTTCCCGGCCTGAAGATCTTTCGCAATTCCTCGAGATCGATTGTAGCGGACATTGTTTCTTCAGTCCCATGATGCCAGTAGAAAGCTGCGGGAAACGTCGCAGAATATCGCGTCAACAGCACCTTTGTCGCTACCTCGTCGTACATGAATTGCTCTATGTGCATACGCAACCATCTAACCAAGTTCCCGGTCACCATCGCGCGCATCTGAACATAACCTTCTCATGCTGCACATCAACGCGTTCTCTTCTGAAATCCTTCTCTTCTTCTAGTACTTCCTCCCTCCGAGGCTTGCACAGAGAGTGTTGAGCGTCGCGAACACTAAAGATTTGAACAGACTTCGGCGAGACCTCCGGCACTTCGCAAGCATATGCCGCGCCATTAGCCTGATCTACGCTCAAAGTACCATATGCATGGAGATCTTTCCATCGAGCGGCAGAAGGATGACCCAGACACGGACCGCGCATAGCTCGACGCGTCTTGACGCGTTCGTCTTCCAACATTGGCATACGGATGCGTCAACCGGGCCTCCGAGCGCTTGGCGATTCTGCAGTACATGCATGACATGAACGTCTGCCGCGGATAATTCGGAGCGCGTAGCTGCTCGATCTGGTAGTGTCAGTATCGGCACGACCACCTCCAACTTCAGTAGATGGCAATCATGCTCATGGAAAACCGAGCCACTATAGTACGTTGTTCCTGCTGATAAGGTCTGAGTAGATGAAGGAGTCAAGACCGATCATACGGATGCCTCTCCGGCTTCACCTCGCTCCATCTACGAGACGTTAGCATACAGCATAACCTTTCGCAGCACAACAGTCGCGTTCGACACTTACCTTGTCAAGCATATTCTCTATCTTGCGGTGCTCAAATGGGAATCGTGGATACAGGAATGGTCTCAAGTCGAATCGATTGTCGTCGGGCGTGTATGACTCCAGGTATAAGCCCGGCGTCATTGTAGTCATCTTATGCCGATTGATTGCATAATAGTACATGAAATCGCGGACCTTCTTGTACACATCACGCGTTTCATGTGATCGCTCCAGTCGACGACCAGCCGTTCGAACATGCCGACAGTGCCCAGTTTGAACGTCTTGCGTAGACGGCCGAGGATAGACAGCTCGTCGTAGGTGAAGCCCATGTCCACCTCGTCGCTTTGCTACATACGTCTCGGTGATGGGTTCCAGTTCAGCAGTTGGTACAGGCATCAAGGAACTCTCTGAGGATGGGGAGCTCGAAGTTTTGTTTCGGCCCATTTGATGAATCGTTTCAGGTCTGTTTTGGAAATTCCTCCAATAGGATTGATATCGGCGGATGAGCAATCATACTTGGTAAGATACCCACGCAGGCACTCGTCCACATTTGCGGAACCCAGGATGAGCAAGCCGCCGGCTCCGCCGCGCGAGGTCGGTATCAGCTGGCCCAGCGCATACGCCCAGCACCATGCGCGATCGGGATTGAAAGTTCTGCAGCGCCAGGTTCTCCGCTGGAGATCCGCCATGCACCTTGAATTTCGGCTCGAAGTTGAGAATCGAAACGGTCAGCTGGTGCAACGCCTTGACCATATCGTCAATGTTGGTGTCGATATGTTGCGCGCCCAATCGCAGCCGCCAGTTCTTTAGCACGAGTCCGAGTCTCTTTCGAAGACTGCTGTTTCATACCCATGAAGACTGTGCTGAAGACTCCTTCCGCAGAAGTCTTCGGCCGACAAGCCGGTAGGATCAGTGCCAGCCAAGCGCTTAGCATCTTCGAACACAGTCTTGTTGCCCTGCTTGATTGCATCT
Source organism: Larix kaempferi (assembly GCA_027924585.1). Classification (NCBI taxonomy): domain Eukaryota; kingdom Viridiplantae; phylum Streptophyta; class Pinopsida; order Pinales; family Pinaceae; genus Larix; species Larix kaempferi. The sequence goes on from BSBM01004273.1 coordinate 7,973, forward strand.
ACTACCAGCCTACACATGCTGAAGACGATAGTCGCTGTTGCGCAGCTGTCGATTCCGCCGCTCAGAGGCACCAGGTAGCCGGCAGCTCTTGATCGTCGCAAATAATCCCAGAGCCAGCAGCAGGCCCAAGAGCAATCTCTTCCTCAGGTAGGTGATAACGCGGTTCGATATGCTCCGTCAAGCGTGCCTTTGGATCTAACGTTGTCGCTCTTCTGCAAAGGTTGAACTCCACCTTGATCCTCTCCAGCCTGTGAACCGTAGGATCTTGGCTTGCATGCCGCGGCTAGGAGATGTCCTCCAAGGCCAGATTTCATCAAGATCTACGACTGCCGTCTTGACCTCGACATCTTCAAGCGAGAATTGCGATCCTTGCGCGAGGACCTTTCCAGAATTGAGAATGAGCGCGCAACCATCGTAGTAGAGACGATCACCATCGCAGCCACGCTGGTTCGAGTACATATACACACCCGCCGGTCTTGGCGGTCGCCTCCTTGATCAAATTGATGCGGGTATCAAGCTTGCGCAGCTCATGATGACTACCAGACGAGTTCAGTACGATCTCGATACCTGCCAGTGAGTATAGTGTGTGCGGAGAGTTTTGGGGTCCAGAGCTCCTCGCATGTCTCTGAAGCAAAAGATGCATCAAGCGCCTCGAAGGCCACTTCACACCGATGCGACAGCTTCTCTGCTTTGCTGGAAGGTCCTGAATGACCAAGGGGAAGGCTGTAGTCGTCCACCTCGCTGTCGAGGCCAGGGCGAGAAGTATCGCATCTCGCGGAAGTTGCCATCATTGCATAAATCGAGCTTGGGACGGATTGCAAGGATCTCTCCATTGAGCGCGATGACTCGTGAGTTGTAGCTGCAGCCACGGTGTCGAATTGCAGACCGAGGTCGATGATGATATCTTGACAGTCCCGGACGGGAGATGATCTCAGCAACGATGTCCCATGAGTTCGTGTATATATCATTCTCAAGCCAGTGATCGAGGAGTCCGTAGCCAGGAACACACAGCTCCGGGGTCAGCAAGAGAGTGGCTCCGGCAAGCTTGGCCGCTTTGATTGCGTCCACGATACGATCACTGCGAATAGAGTGTCAATGTCACGTTCCATTCCATGGTCTGCAAGTTCGCAGACACACCGGTTGCCCATCGTAATCTAATGACCACTGATTCAGCTGGCATGTTGCCAGCACGCACTTGCGAGTCATTACTATGAGGGTCCGGCGTGTACACCACTGCTCGCGTTCAATACTCATCCACTGAAATGTGAGATCCTGATCGCGATCCAATAGGTCCCTACATAGGTATTCGGCACGGTAGATGGGCAAAGAAGTAGCTTGCGCAGTGACGTGAGCTAGAGTGGGGTGGGTGTCACTATGTTCCGGCTAACCAAATATCTTTCGGGTTCATATATCATTGTTACCAATGAACGAGATGGCTGTCGATCACACATGATCACAGAATTGTCTAGATTGCGAGGAACAAGTTCGAAACCTATCCGACGGATGTCTTTCGCAACATGGTGACACAAAAGACTCGAGAATATACCCACGGCATATCTCTGCCCTTGAAGATCGAGGTGTGCTTTGCCCTACGCCATGTCCGCACCGCCACTTATTGACTCCGAGATTGTGCATTCATCAACAGAGCTTCTTCGAGGTCCATATTGTTTGAAGGTCCTTCGCGTTCATAGCACGTAGCACAGCCAATTCGTGGCATCGTCGCGAAAAGTTGTGATCACGATCTAGAGATGACAATGCATCCTGCAGCAATTGCCCGCCGCCACCATGTCTCAAGTGTCGGGTGCTCTGCGGAGTCGTGAATCTCTGTGCGACGGGCAACAGTACTCAGGTACCCAGCACATTCAAGGAACGGATCACGGCGGACCGAGCGCAACTCATTACTAGCGGTCCAAGGTCAATTGCTGGTCGTTGCACGGTTTCGCGGGAATTTTGGGCAGCCCATGTCTACCCGCCACAGCCGCTGCGCTCGCTCGGGGCCCATGGTCAGAGGGCCCAAATTTCATGGCTTGTATATTCAATTTCATTATAGTTCGGACAGCGCCATCAGGACGTCCGAGCCGATAGTGGCCGTCACACCCGACACTGTACTCATATGCGCAATGCGATTGAGGCCATGACGAGAGCCAGAAACATGTTGCGATACTAGATAGACGATCAGCAGGGCCGACGGCCGATGAATACGAGCGTGGATGAGGTCGAGCTGTCAAGCTGTCGAGCTCACGAGCGGAGCTCTGCCTAGTGCATCTACGCATCTGGGCGAAAGCAGGACGTATCGCCGCCGGGCAGCCAATCAGCGCGGGCCAGGATGCCCGTGCAACGCGTGTCCTGCAGAAGTGCCGCCGCGACGAACAACGTCAAAGGTCTCATCAGCTGTACGAGCGCCGAGACGCATCTGGGACCCCGGCGGTGGCGATCTGGCGGGCGCGCGCGAGCACAATCGCAAGCGAGGGGCCTCCTCATGGCAGGAGACCGGGGCCGCGCACAAGCACGCTCGCATTCCTCGCGTCGCTGGTGAGGCACACACCCGCGCGACAGTGGCCGAGTCACGGTGCAACAAGGCCAGGGCCTGTCATCAAAACCGTTGCGGATGGAGGGGAGCGCTGCTTATCGCCGCGCACGCTGTGCCTGGGAACGGGCAGGAATGCTGGCCGCTAGCGACGGGAGCATTGACCCAACAAGATTCCGCGCGTTGCTTAGCGCCTCGGACGTTACCCATGCAACATGCACGATGCCCTCTTGCCTGCGCGCGAGCTGGGAAGAATATAATCCGCCGCCCTGCCTCGCACCCCTGCAGTGCTTCCTGATCTCCCCCCCATCATCATCATCGGCCAGCTCTCCCATCTGCTCAGCTCCGCCAGACCGTCCCCGTGTTGCATCACCGTTGACCATTGCTACTGCGTAAGTTCCTCGTCCCGTCGACTGTGCTCGTGTCTCGGAGGCGCGAAGCGTCGACCGAGAACGTCACGATCCAGTCCTGGCAAGAGCAGACGGTAGGCTGACGCGGCATCTTTCTTATTACAGATCGATACCGTCCGGACACCTCTCCGCACAAACCACTAGCAAAATGTTCTCCTCAACCCTCCTCGTCGCCATCACGGCCCTCGCCGGCTTGGCCAGCGCCCAGAATGGCAGCGACATTGTCTACAACGGCCAGAACTACTCCGTCTCTGGACCCATCGCTGTCCCGCCTCAGGACATCCCCTTGGCGACCCGCCAGCAGATCTGCCGCACCCAGACTGAGCAGTGCCCCTCAGATCTGCATGGTCCCCGGCCGTCATGAACTCCTGCGACGCGGTATGTAGCGTTTACGATCACAACAAGCTCCATAGTGCACCAGCTGACATCTATCAGGACACACCTGACTTACAACTGCACCTGCTCGGCACCACCCAGCCAAACATCTCCGACTTCCAGCAGACTCTCCCCGGCCAGGTCTGCAGAATCTGGACCCTTAACTGCCTCGACTCCCACCCAGACGATGCCAACGGCAAGGCCGGTTGCAACTCCGTGAAGTGCGGTAACAGCACTGTCGCCATCAAGGGTGCCACCACCACCACTTCATCCAGCGCGGGCACCACCAGCGCCCCCGGCCGGTACCACCAGCGGAGCCGGCGCCGGCGCCGCCACCACTGCTTCCTCCACCACCTCCACTCACTCCGGTGCTGCCGCCCGCCGCCACCGCTCTGGCCTTCGCCAAGCAGTACAGCACTCCCCTCATGGCCGCGGCATGGCCGCCCTCTTCGGCCTCGCTCTGTAAACGGGCAAGCCCTTGCGTGCATAGTTTCTGGCGTGCTAAGGTGCATTAATGGGAGGCGCCAGGGTTTCGAACATTCAGCGTATTCTGCAAACTTCTTCCTTTTCAACGAGGGAAACAATATTCGTGGTTGGAGCTTTCCGCGCGAGATTGACATCTTTCGTAGATCACATCGTGCCGATGCTGTATGTATGACGGGGCGTGGTTTCACGTCTTTTAATGAAATAACTTGATACGATCTTGGCTTGGTTCATACATTGCCTTTCACGTGCACTTATGTTCTGCGTGTCTCTTGCGCTGTCTGTGTACGCGCGGATTCACGGTCAACGTCGCACACGACCGCTCGCATACGTTAGGTTGCATATCTACGTTCTGTTGCTACACGCAAGTGACCTTGTTGCTCCGGACATCGCCTCCAACATAACATATTGCGGTGGGTGTTAGGGTTTGTGTAACAATCCATACTTGCTGCAAAACATGTCCGTACGGTGGAATGAATGCAGGACGACGGACTAAGAATCTCCGATGTGTCGCCAAATGTATCTTGACGACTATAAAGTCTCGAGTATACCTCATGTACGCCGTCTATGAAAATAGTGGTATGAGGCAGGTTAGTATATGTGGACAATCCACTCTCTGTACTGGATGGACAAGCTCCGCTGTTGGTCGCATACAGTCATGCACGCGTGACGTATCCGCAATCACGAATTTATTCTTAGCCTGCTAGTCGCGCATCTCTCTACAAGCACTCACCGCCTCGGAGCAAGGCTGGTTCTTCAAAAATGTCTGCCGAACCGTCGACGGCCAAAATCTCGCTGTCACTCTCTCACGGTCGAAAACCTGCGCCGTCACCCGCGAACGGCGTCAAGCGATCTCGGGCGACCGCTCTTCAGGACGACGAGGAGGATGCCGAGCAGTATGGTCGCGCGCAAAAGGTGTCTCACTTCGATCGGAAGATCGGAGGAGCTTTTGACGAAGACAACAAGAAGGACGACAGTCCGCTCGTAATCCCTCGCCAATCGAACCGCGACTGGAAGGCGGCAGCGAACAGTCGCCGACGACAACGGAGCGGCCTGCCCACCGACAACAGCGCTACGCAATCGACTCAAGTCATCACTCCGGCAGAGAGTACGACGCACTTCGGCCTTAACGTATTCAACAATGGCCACGAGGATGACGCACAGGGTGTTCTGGCCGACGAGGAGGGTGTAGCACATGCCACCGAGCAGGCAGCAGAGACCCAAGTCGCTGCGACGGATCCAGTCGGAGATGCACCATTGAGAGAGCGGACAGACGACGAGATTGCGCTGGACGCGCTGCTCGGTCGCACGGTCGAGGACCGGAGTCTCGTCCTCCCACAGCAAGCAGATCCCGTGGTGACAGAAACCGACGCATTCCGCAACGACTTTTCGAGCGCACCACCGATGGCATCGCTGGACGACTACGCCCGCGTACCGGTTGAACACTTTGGTGCAGCGCTGCTCCGCGGCATGGGTTGGAAGGACGGCGAGGGCATCGGCACTCAGCGAGGAAAGAAGCTGGCGAAGGCCTCAACGAAAGCGCCCGAGCGCAGGGGCAGCGCTTCTGGGTATCGGCGCGAAGGAAGATGCGGCGATCACGCAGGAGATTGGCGCTTGGGGCAAAGCCGCCAAGGGAGGGAAGGGCGAGATCAAGATCTACAATCCGGTACTCCTGAAAGACAAAAAGACTGGCGAGCTGTTCACAGAGGACGAGCTGCAGCGGAAGCAAGAGAAGGAAACGAGGGAGAAGTTTGAGCAGGAATTCGATGCAAAGGAGAAGGAGCGAAAAAAGCGGCGGGATGGAGATGCGGATCGTGAGCATAGCCGCAGTCATCGCGAGCGGGATCGGGCACGAGGCGACGATCGGGACCGGAGGAAGGACGACAGCCATCGACGAGACCGCGACCGCGACTACGATCGCGCGCGTGACTCAGCTCGAGATCGCGACAGCCGCAAAGACGACGACAGCGACGAAGAGTATTACCGGCGCAAGGAGAAAGAACGGCGGCGACGACACGAACGAGACTACGATGAGAAGGATGGACGAGGTCATGACAGAGAAAAACCCCGACGGCGCGAGGGATATGATGATCGGGCTAGCGACCGCCACGGCGATGGGCATAGCCGTTCAAGTCAAAGTCGACGACATTAGATCTTTACAGTCTATAGATGACCATCAACTCACATGGCATCATGCAGATGTTTGGTCTACGATATTCACTTAACAATGTCATCCATCACGCCTGGTCTGCCAGCATTGCTGGTGATATCTCGTATGTAGTGTTCAAGCCTGTGGCGTGTTTCTCGCATGCCGCCATCCATGTTCCATGACAGGAGACCACCTTGGCTACCTCTACTTCAACAGAGCACATCGTACTGACAATCATATATTCGACATAGGTATGTTGAAGTGATTCAGATCACAATTGAGCAAAAATGTATTCACCGTCGATATCTACATCGGCCTTCCCTCCACGACCACACGATCATCTCTAATGCATTGTCAAAGACTATGCTCGGTATATCTGTCTTAGCTCGCGTATGACCGCCTTGTCCTAACACTTATTGCTAGGTTCCGTCTGAAAATGCGATTGCACATTGCAGGATTTTCAAAAAAAAGAAACAAAACCAGAAAGCAAACAACAGAACATAAAAAGGTGAATGAGCCGTGGCTCTCACTCTGCTGAGCACCACTGCTGGATCTTCTCTTCTCGACCAGGTCACGCCACGAGGTCGCCCTCGCTTGTTATTAAAAAAGGTGTTGCTGGCGAAATCACAAGCAGTCTCGGTCAGACTTGCGCTTGGTGGAAGCCGACTTCGAATCGAAAACATAAATCTAGAACTTTCATCGGATTCACATGAAGTCATCACTGCGTATTGTTAGCCTTCCTGCACGTACAAGCGTAGATCGCGTCAGACTCACTCTCCAAGACCATCGTCATCATAAAGTGTGGTGTCAGCCCTGCTGGCGACATTGCGAGAGGCCGTCAGGGTGATCTTGGTCTTTGCGGCCTTGGTCTTCTTGCCGCCCTTCTCGGCCTTCTCTTCCCGCATCTTCTCGTTGCTCAACGCGGTCAGTCCGCTGGCAATCTTCTTGATCTGTTCGCTGTTCAGGCCACCCGCGAGTTGCTTGGTGAATTCTTTGACGAAAGACTCGTACTGCGGCTTCTTGGAGTTGTTGAGCAGGAGAGGGGTCAGAGTCTCGCGGAGCTTCAGGAAACTCTGCACGTTGGTGGGCTGGAAGATCTTGAGCTTGGTCAAGTCGATCGCGTCCGCCGGGTCGTCGCCAGCTTGAACTGTCACCGGCTTGACAGCGTGTGAGCGGGACTCTGGCACTCCGCCAACGCCAGCGAAGAGGTCTTCGGCGTTGCGAAGATCAGCTTCCTTCTCGGTTGCGCGAAGGCGCGCGCGTCGCGTGGCCTCGTCCTCTTCCTCGTCCTCGCTGTCATCCATGCCCGCAGCCTGTCTCTCGAGTCGTCGCGCCTCGCGCTTCTCCTCTATCCGCTGGCTCTTTGACTTGTGGTTGGCTTTCGCCTCCGCGTCGGCCTTGGCCTTGGCCTCTGCCGCCTTCTTCACTTTTTCGCGCTCGACCTCGCTGTCCTCGGCGGCGTCCCACGACTCCAAGACGTCGTCATCCTCCTCCTCGTCATCGAACTTGCTGCGCCGTGCGATCAGAGGCGGCGAGGAAGGAGGCGTGCTGTTGTCGGAATCATCGTCCTCCCAGGAGGAGGCTACTTTGGACGGCGCCATGATTGCGGTTGCGCGGTCGGGTTTGCGTGTACGTGGACTTTGGACGAGTTAGGAGCCGGAGAGGCGTCTGCGGGGTCCGAGTCTGTTTAGGTGAGAAGTGTTGAGTGGTGACCGTGTGAGCAAGGAGGTATGTCGCGTCGATACTGATGGAGGCGAGAATGGCAGACGAGCGGAGTATATAATCGGCAGAAATTCGGTAATTCGAAAATGTGTGGTGGGTGTTTTTCGGACGTGTAGTTTGGGCACAGGAGTGGCCGTGAGTCAGTGTGATTGTGCGCGCCGCCCGCTTATTTTAGGCATAGGCCCGCCCGCGGTGACGTTGCGACCGGCTGCTTCTCGACCCAAGTTCCGATCATCACTGCATCATCGCCAGGCACGTGTTGGAAGGACATCTGATCTCATTTCATTCTTCCGCAAGTGAGGACTATGATTATTGCTGATCTACACTCAACGGACAGCGCATGTCTTGGAGCGTCTGATAGGATGTAACGGTATACACGTCCTCGCCCGATGAGCCTGCGTGCTCGCTGGAGAGGCCCTGGGGTCGCATGTGCACAGCCGCCCCCCTCATCGTCAGCGCGTCTCCATCGGCAACATGAGAACGGGCCTTCTGCTCTAGTTTGCTCCGGAACCGGCCGTCAATCTGCCCGACTGCACGCTGCTGGCCACTTGGCGACCGACTCTTGCGTCAACGTGGGCGAGCCTGCATGGCCTGATACCTGCGACCAGTCCGTACATCGGTGTCTACGCCCGGCACATCGCTCCGTAAACCAAACATCCTCATTCTCACAGATATGGGTTGCGACTGCGCGACTTGAGATGAGTTCCTCCTCACAAGGGCTCTAATCTGTCACACTGACGCGGTGATCAGCACGCAGGTACCGAAGCGTTCAACCTAGGCCGCGACCGTACCTGGTGCTCCGCCATCCACCATCCGTCATGCGAAACAATTTATGCTCATACGCAAGTAAAGCCGTGTAAATGTAATCGGGGTTCTGGTTGTGCTGTGGCTGTGTGCCATAATGATTCCCCAGACTTGTCGTCACAAAGCTTTGAATACAGATACATCACACGATATCCAATTTTACAACAGGATGATGTTGTAAAAACGACAATGTCTTTTTGTGATGTCAACGCGCGTCGCCTCTTAAGATGGGAAGGATGTAGCGGGTACGTGTCCACAGAGGCCATGTCGCATTACTGGCATGTTATGCTGTGCGTATTGCACCACCCACATGTTGATTGCTCCAGTCCGGAGTTATCATTATTTGCCATGTGAGGGTCTGTGAGGAACATCTCCTCTGAACATTCCTGAGCGCAAGCACATGAACGAACCTCCGTCATCCAGGCAGCGAAATGCTCGATCGGGCAGGTGTGGCGCCGGACACGTGACCGGAGATTGGGCAGACAGGGAGGACGACGCCTCAGTTGCGTAGGGTGAAGCGCGCATGCCCGAAAGCTACCAGGTGCTTGTCCTTTCAGTAAGATCTCCCATTGTGACAAACCCACCACGCAGGGCTCCCATCACCGTCTCTTCTCACGCCCGTCACGAATCTCATTCGCTCCTTCGACCTGCGGACACCGGCAGAAAGAGCTTTGCGCTGCTGTTGCCCGTCTCACGCACGCGCAAGAGCATAATTGGACACGCAGCATTACGTCGCAAAGAAACACTGCATGATTGGGCCTCATTAATTCTCCTCTTCTCCCAACATGGCGCCGCTACCCATCAAATTCACCGAGCAGCTGCAGCTGACGTCCGTCGGCATTCTGGTATGTTTCTGCGTCTACCCTGCCGCGATTGCCTGCGCCCAGGCGACCCTCATCACCTGCTAACAAGCCTCGCAGCCGGCTTCGATAGGATTCAACTCATGTACGCTCGAGTCCGACCACTTCGTATGTGTGCGGCAACAGGCTGAGGGTAGCACCTCGCCTGATGTCGTCATCATCAATCTCAAGAATGGCAACAGCGTCATGAAGCGGCCAATCAAGGCCGACAGTGCGATCATGCACTGGAACAAGGAGATCATCGCGCTGAAGGCCGGCGGCAAGACATTGCAGATCTTCGATCTCGGACAGAAGAGCAAGATTAAGAGCACAACGATGAGTGAGGATGTGGTGTTCTGGAAGTGGTACAGCGAGAGCACGCTTGGCTTGGTCACAGATACCTCAGTGTACCACTGGAACATCTTCGACCCAGCTCAGCTCACACCCGTCAAGATGTTCGACCGCAACGCGAACCTCTCTGGCTGCCAGATCATCAACTACCGAGTCAGCGATGATGAGAAGTGGATGTCCGTGGTTGGAATTTCGCAGCAGCAGGGCCGCGTTGTAGGCAGCATGCAGCTCTACTCAAAAGACCGCGGGATTAGCCAAGCAATTGAGGGACACGCTGCTGCTTTCGGTACCTTCCGAATGGAAGATGCGCCTGCAGACACGAAGCTGTTCACATTCGCCAACCGAAGCGCGACCGGCGCAAAGCTTCACATCGTGGAGGTGGACCACCAGGCGCCCAACCCGGTGTTTCAGAAGAAGGCAGTGGACATCTACTTCCCGCCTGAGGCGACCAATGACTTCCCGGTGGCCATGCAGGTCTCGCGGAAGTACAAGGTCATCTACTTGGTCACCAAGTACGGTTTCATCCACCTTTACGATTTGGAGACGGGCACAACCATCTTCATGAACCGCATCTCAAGTGACACCATCTTCACTACAGCAGGCGATGAAGACGGCTCAGGCATCATTGGTGTGAACAGGAAGGGTCAAGTCCTCGCTGTCAGCGTTGACGAGAGCACCATCATTCCTTACCTGTTGCAGAACGCAGAGAATGCCGAGCTCGCATATAAGCTTGCCTCGAGAGCAGGTCTCCCGGGCGCGGATTCGCTCTACCAGCAACGCTTCGACCAACTGCTGGCCAGAGGTGATTACCAGCAGGCTGCGAAGACTGCCGCCAACTCCCCGCAAGGCTTCCTGCGCACACCACAGACGATTGAGAAGTTCAAGGCGCTTCCGGCTCAGCAAGGACAATTGTCGGTGATCCTTCAATATTTCGGTATGCTCTTGGACAAGGGCAAGCTCAACCAGCACGAAACCTTGGAGCTTGCTCGACCGGTCCTGCAGCAGAACCGCAAGCATCTGCTCGAGAAGTGGATGAGCGAGGGCAAGCTTGGCTGCTCCGAGCAACTTGGTGACCTCGTGCGTCTGCACGATGTGGCGCTCGCCCAACAGATCTACCAGGAGGCCGGCGCCGCGCAGAAGGTCATTGCGGCCATGGCAGAGTCTGGCAGCTTCGACCAGATCATTCCTTACTCGCGGTCTGCAGGATACACGCCAGACTACAATGCGCTGCTCCAGCACATCACACGAGTCAATCCCGAGAAGGGAGCCGAGTTTGCGACCAGTCTTGCTCGGGAAGACGCCAGCCTCATCGATGTCGACCGAGCCGTGGACGTGTTCCAAGCCCAGGGTATGGTCCAGCAAGCCACAGCATTCTTGCTCGACGTGTTGCAAGCCAACAAGCCTGAACAGGGCGCTCTGCAGACCAGACTGTTGGAGATGAACTTGGTCAATGCTCCTCAGGTTGCAGATGCCATCCTCGGCAACGAGATGTTCTCATACTACGACAGACAACGAGTTGCGCAGCTCTGCGAGAACGCCGGACTGCTCACGCGTGCCCTCGAGCACTACACCGAGGAGGCTGACATCAAGCGTTGCATCATCCAGACTGACAAGATTCCACCGGAGTTTCTCATCGGCTTCTTCGGCCGTCTTACTGTGGACCTTGGATTGTCTTGCCTTGACGAGATGCTGCATTCAAACATTCGCCAGAACCTCCAGGCTGTCATTGACATCTCGAAGAAGTACTCTGACCTCTTTGGCCCGACTCGCATCATCGATCTGCTCGAGAAGTACCGCACTGCTGAAGGTCTCTACTACTTCCTTGGTGGCATCGTCAACATCAGTGAAGACAAGGATGTCACCTTCAAGTATATCGAGGCCGCGACAAAGATGGGTCAACTCCAGGAAGTCGAGCGCATCTGTCGCGAGAGCGATCACTACGACCCTGAGCGTGTGAAGAACTTCTTGAAGGAGCAGCAGTTGACTGAGCAGCTGCCTCTCATCATCGTGTGCGACCGTTTCAACTTCGTCCACGACCTTGTGCTCTACCTTTACAAGAACCAGCAGTTCAAGTCGATCGAGGTGTACGTCCAGCGCGTCAACCCAGCACGGACGCCTGGCGTCATCGGTGGTCTCTTGGATGTGGATTGCGACGAGAGCATCATCAAGAACCTGCTCAGCTCAGTCTCACCTCAGAGTATCCCGATTGACGAGCTTGTCGCTGAAGTGGAGTCACGCAACCGCCTGAAGCTCTTGCTGCCTTTCCTCGAGGCCACTCTTGCTGCCGGCAACCAGCAGCAAGCAGTCTACAATGCGCTTGCGAAGATCTACATCGACTCCAATTCGAACCCGGAGAAGTTCCTCAAGGAGAACGACCTCTACGATACCCTCACTGTCGGAAAGTACTGCGAGAAGCGCGACCCGCAACTGGCATACATTGCATACCGCAAGGGACAGAACGACCTCGAGCTTATCAGCATCACTAATGAGAATGCTATGTTCCGGCCACAAGCCCGGTACCTGCTTGAGCGTGCCGACTCAGAGATCTGGTCATACGTGCTTTCGGAAAACAATGTGCACCGCCGTTCGCTCGTCGACCAGGTCATCGCTACAGCCGTGCCCGAGTCGTCTGACCCAGAGAAGGTGTCCATCGCTGTCAAGGCGTTCATTGATGCTGACCTGCCGGTCGAGCTGATTGAGCTCTTGGAGAAGATCATCCTTGAGCCGACTACCTTCAGTGACAACGCCAACCTCCAGAACCTGCTCATACTCACGGCCGCTAAGTCTGACCGTGGCCGTGTCGCCAACTACATCCAGCAGCTTGACAACTACACGCCGGATGACATCGCGGAGCAGCTTATCGAGGTCGGTCTCTACGACGAGGCCTTCGAGATTCACCGCAAGGCTAAAAACCATGTCGCGGCCACCAACGTCCTTGTTGACCACATTGTCAGCATTGATCGCGCACAAGAATACGCCGACCAGGTGGATCTTCCCGAGGTCTGGAGCAAGGTCGCCAAGGCGCAGCTCGATGGCCTGCGTGTGTCTGACTCGATCGAGTCGTACATCCGCGCGCAGGACCCGTCCAACTTCCCCGAGGTCATCGAGATCGCTACCCATGCTGGCAAGGACGAGGACCTCATCAAGTACTTGCGCATGGCACGCAAGACCCTCCGCGAGCCGGCTGTCGATACCGCACTCGCCTTCTCATTCGCCCGCACCAACCAGCTGCCCGAGCTCGAGGACTTCCTCCGCGCCAGCAACGTCGCTAACATCGAAGAGTCTGGTGACAAGGCATACGCGGAGGGCTACCATGAGGCGGCAAAGATCTTCTTCACTTCCATCTCGAACTGGGCTAAGCTTGCTACCACACTCGTATACCTCGCCGATTACCAGGCTGCCGTCGAGTGCGCGCGCAAGGCGAACAACGTCAAGGTCTGGAAGCAGGTCAACGAGGTCTGCGTGGCCAAGAAGGAGTTCCGACTGGCCCAGATCTGTGGTCTCAACCTCATCGTCCACGCGGAGGAACTCGACGAGCTTGTCAAGCAGTACGAGTACAACGGCTACTTTGACGAGCTCATCACTCTGCTTGAGGCTGGTCTTGGACTGGAGCGAGCCCACTCAGCGCTCTTCACCTCCCTTGGTGTTGCGTTGTCCAAGTACCGCCCCGAGCAAGTCATGGAACACCTGCGCATCTTCTGGAGCCGTCTGCAGATCCCCAAGATGATCCGAGCGTGCGAGGAGGCACACCTCTGGCCAGAGGTCGTCTTCCTCTACACTCACTACGATGAGTTCGACAACGCCGCTCTTGCCATGATGGAGCGTGCGGCTGATGCATGGGAGCACCACACCTTCAAGGAGACCGTGGTCAAGGTCGCCAACCTGGAGATCTACTACCGTGCACTCAACTTCTACCTCCAGGAGCAGCCGTCACTCATCACGGATCTCCTGCAGGCCCTGACTCCGCGTATCGACGTGAACCGAGTGGTAAAGATGTTCGAGAAGTCTGATAACATCCCTCTCATCAAGCCCTTCCTGCTCAACGTCCAGTCGCAGAACAAGCGCGCGGTCAACGATGCGATCAACGACCTCCTTATCGAGGAGGAAGACTACAAGCAGCTTCGTGACAGTGTCGAGAACTTTGACAACTACGAGGCTGTCGCGCTTGCCCAGAGGCTCGAGAAGAGCGATCTCGTGTTCTTCCGACAGATTGCCCGCCTCGATCTACAAGAAGAACAAGCGGTGGGAGAAGTCGATCGAGCTTTCCAAGCAGGACAAGCTGTACAAGGATGCCATCGATACGGCTGCCACTTCGACCAAGGCTGACGTCGTCGAGGAGTTGCTGCGATACGTAAGTCTCGACTGTGTTCTTGTGTTATCTGCCCTTTTCCTCTGAATCAATCACTAACACGCATGATAATCTAGTTCGTCGACATCGGCAGCAAGGAGTGCTTCGTCGGCATGCTCTACACGTGCTACGATCTCATCCCTCTCCACACGGTCATGGAGCTCTCTTGGCGTCACGGTCTCAGTGACTTCACCATGCCCTTCATGATCAACTACATGTCGCAACAAGCCTCGACCATCTCCGAGCTCAAGCGGGACAACGACGAGCGCAAGACCCGGGAGGCCGCCGACAAGAAGCCGGAGGAGACCGGGCCCATTCTGGGTCAATCGAGACTCATGCTCACGCAGGGGATCGATCGGCAACGCCCAGTCGCCGGCGCCGTACTCGAACGGTATCATGCCGCAACCGACTGGCTACCGAGGGATTCTAAGCAATGAGATCTGAAGATTCTTGAATTGCGCGAATTTGTGATGTGGTGTGTGGTTCGTGAAACTTGTGCCGAAAGTTGGTCCGTCCTCCTTGTGCTACGAACCTCAAGCATCCTTATCACCAATGAGCCGCGCAAAAGCAGTATTTGGGAAGGGAGCTGAGGTTTGGGCGGTGCTCGTCATCGAGCTCTGCATGTACAAATAAATAGTGCTTGTGAATGAATGCGATGCAAAGAACGTGTGGTGGCTTCTTACCTTCCCAAGGTTCTTTGAGCCTGACTTGTAGTTTTGCTCTATTTTGGGAGCGGGCGTCTCTGGGACAAATCGGAGCTGGGACTTTAGGGTTTGTTGTTGCCACATCGAGAACATGCATAGTCATGGCTTTCTATGGTTGCGAGAATAGAGTCGAAAGACAATCAGAGTTAGGCGATGTTGCCGAACATATGACTCGTCAACTTGGGGAGGCTTCGAGTAAATTATTCAAAGAGGTACGAGTCCTATACACCTTTCTTCATGGTGTGCAACCAGCTATTACACAACGTTTGTTAAACGTATCATCTCAAAGATTGTCAACTGTGCGATGGCTCCTCCGAACATTGAATGAATCATGTTACAATCAAGCTTGGAAGAAGCATCGGCAGAATGGTATCAATGGTATCACGCGCCTCTGCAGAGACCACCATTACCCTTGGAAATCCGTCGGAAAGCGTACCGATATGACAGAAGCGGTGCTATGCTCAAGGATATTGATACTTACCGCGCGATGATGCTTCTGATATCATCATTCACACCACATGTTCCTGTCATTCGTGATCTACTGTAGATGGGCTCTCCACTAGCCGAGGAATAGCTTCCAATCTATCATCCAGCATTCAGTAGATTGCCGACAGGACTCGCGATATTCGTTACTGGTCTACTGTCAGCTCGTCGACAATGGTTCTGGTTCAGTTCGGTCCGTTCGAACCGTCCCAGGTAAACAGATGACAACATGGGCATGAGCTCCATCTGCATGAGATGACAGACTAGAGTCACGAATGGCTTCCAGTAGTTCTCCATGGATTCGGCCCGACAGATCGACCTGCAGTGCCACGTCTGGTAGCGCCATGGCGACAGAGGTGCTTGCATTCGGACCCCGGGCTAGCGAACGTGCCACTCAGAGCCTCATCATCAGACATACCCCTGCCGGGTACGACATTCTATGGATAGCAGTCTGTAGTCGTCGTTCAGGCGTAACATAGGTACTCCCCTGCACCACATTCGGCCTCCGGTGACGCATTCTTGTCAACTCTGTCCATGCGCAGACCATCTCGCGACATACCTCTCACTTCGCCTTGCTTCGGTCCGAAAGCTCGATGCTTGCGTTGCACGAGCATCCATGCTAAAGCCGTCGTCGCCGCTGGTGTAGCGTCAAGGCCTGCGCGATTGGCGTGCGACGCGCACAAACTCTGCTAAGGCTGGTCGTTCACCGGATGATGCACGCCTGGACGCAAACGCGTGTTCGCGCTCTTGGCTCCTCATCGTCTGGGAGCAGCGGTGTGACGCAGGCGGTGTGGAGTCGATCTGTCCAGAGCCGGAGATACTGGCAGGTGGGAAACCCTGCGGCGCGTCTGTCGGAGGAGCTTTCCACTCCGGATGGTTGTATGCGGTTGCCCTGTTCGCATGACGCACCCCGGATATTATGTCATCAACGCGTCCGTGAAACTGTAGCAAGGCAGGTGCGACGCGTACAGCTGCGACACAAGACGAGCTCAACGCAAAAGCGTCTCCAACACATTCCGTGCACTGCCAAGCATCCCCCTTGTATGCTCACCTACGGAGTAGAGACACCAATATGGATCCCTCGCAGGATCTCGATGTTTGAACAACGCCAGTATTGCTTGGACTAAAGATCGGTCCTCAGGTGCCTTGGCAACTTGGCAAACAGCAACACCAGCTCTGCGAAATGTTGCTCGGTGAGCGATAGACTCTGCATACCAGGTGACATCAACATCGCTCGCCGCTGAACGCCACTATTGTCCTCTGCTAGGCAGCGGCTGTTGTTGCACTACGGAACCAATGAGCAGCAATGGATGGCACGGTCGACTGGCACACTACTTGAGTTGCCTGTCTGTTTGGGGGTCGTTGATCAATGGCGCAAATCTGAGCATAAGGGCAATGGAGCACAGCTTCACGCATCCATCAGAGTAGCGCTAGGTCGCCACAGTGCGAATTGAACCCAACGATGGAAGCAAAGGCAGCAGCAAGGATACAGTCCATGCCAGCAGTCTGCGTCGCAAGCTAGGTCCGTAACAGATCTCGTGATTTTGAAACAACTAGATATGCCACGACCAAGCCTTGACCCATGGCCTTCAGAAATCTTGATCTCAAAGATAATCATAGGATCCCTGTTCAGGCACTTGGAGAATCTCAGATTTTGTCAAGATTCATAGAGATCATCGATTGAGTCCAGCATGTTTTCGATGTGAGTCTGCTTGCGCTGCAGACTACTGGCACGGACTGTACCTACGCAGCCCTCGGGAAGGGTACTCCCCCGCGCGGACAGACAGCAAGCAGAATGTCAATACGCCAGTGCGGGTGCGTGGCTCGAGCGAACCTGTCGGAAAAATGGCAGACAGAGCGGTGTTGACACCTGGACGACAAGCTCGCGTCTTCTTGTCATTAGTGGATTGTGGGGACAAGCTGCCTTGAGGTCTCATCAATCCGGGGTCCGGCCAGTGCCGGAATGCAGGCACGCCAGTGATCTCCTCGGTGTGCAGCCTCCGCGTGGGCGCGCCTCACCGAGTCGCATACGCTCCGGCTTGACTCAATTCCTCGTGTCAAGTCGCACAACAGGCCCAGCCGGCGGAGAAATCATTGCCGCGGAAGGCGCGTGAATGAGGAGAAGGCGGAAAAAAGGTTGTCAGGGTACGTCCATCACACGCCCGGTCCATTGGCTGGCGTACGACAATGTTCCGGAAGAGTGAGGCAGATCGGGTACCTGAATTGCTAGACTGTCACAGGGCAGACATGTCAGGAGCAGGAAACACAGTTGGTGCGACTAGACTGCGTCGCAAGCAATTCAATTTCGAGGATGCGATGGTTACGATCGATCAGTTCCCTATGGATATCAATGGAATGTAGGATTCTGCAAGTATCTGAGGGGAGAATAAACATATTTTTTTTGGGATCGAAGCCTTCTGAAAGTCATATCTCTCACATCAATTGCATCACTCCCCTCCTGAGATAGAGTATTCTAAAGTTATTGTCTACACAGCTCGCAACGCTAGCACGGACTGTAAGCCAGGCGTATGGAGTATGTACCCTGTTGTCGGCTAAAGGCAACAGATCCGTAGCGGCACCGCGGAGGAAGTGTCACAATCTAGAGTGGCCCAGGAGGCCTGATCAATACAGCGAGATCTATTCCAAGCATTGCTTTTGGAAGTCGACCTCAACAGGAGGGCCCGTGACGTCGACGCCGAGTTGACCGCCCTCGGGATGGGGTGAAAGTAGCAGGCTGGGTAGCGCAGACACTGTCTGCTGGCCATGAGCATATGCTTATTGCTAGACTGTGATGATTGCCGGCCGACGCACGACTTGCTTCTGATGCCCGCTTATCAGCCTGGCCCGCGAGGCCAATGCTGATCGCGGCATTAGTCTGAGGGTGTGTCTTGACCTCGGGCAAACGCCCCGGGCAGTTTAAAGCGAGACGCGGCGGCGGGCGCGCAATGGCGTACGCTGTTGACCGGGGCAGCGCGACTAGACCCGAGCGAGCGCAGCTGGAGCCCCTCCGTCATAGCTTCACATGCCCCCTCCACGAAAAGTGCTCGCCGAGCGCGCAATGGCGATAAACAGACGCATTGGCCTAAGCCGGCGCCGATAACAAAGACAACTCGGCTTGTATTCGCTTGTGAGTAGGCCGGCGGGCGCAACATGGGCACAACGAGCTCACAGAAGAGCTCATGTAGGCATGTAGAATGAAATGAACTGTCCGCTGGCAACTTCATATTGCCAAGGGCGACCTGAGTGGACGGGGACAACTGTAGACGATACTCGGCTGGGCGCCGAGCTGGGAGACACAAGCACAGCGCCTGCATGTGCTCGGCTGAAGGCTTGGTGCTGCTGATACCGTCTCAACCACGGCCTCTGCTGCCCTGGGACCAAGCCGCGACGGCCCTCTCAACTGTGCTTTTCTTTGTCCTCCCCCTGCATCTCTCTCCATTGTGACTCTCTTTCCATTCCTCCTCTCCACTCCAGGTAGATCTAGAGGTGCTTGCGGGTCTATCTATCCTCCTCCTCCTCCTCACGCACGCCGCTCCTCTTCTCTACTCCTCAAACAGTCCACATTCCCGGTCACCGCCCGGAATTGCGTAGCTACTGCTGTGTCCTCACCGTTGTGTTTTCTGCGCGAGTCGCTTGCCCAACATGGCTACCGAGCAAGAGCATGACTACGGCACGCCGCACGTGGACGGCGACACCCACCAGCATGCCAACACCGTCCACACGCGTCTGCGGGCGAACAGCTCCATCATGCAGATGAACAAGATCCTGGTCGCCAACCGTGGTGAAATTCCCATCCGTATCTTCCGTACTGCGCACGAGCTGTCGCTGCAGACCGTCGCCGTCTACAGCTACGAGGATCGTCTTTCCATGCACAGGCAAAAGGCCGACGAGGCCTACATCATCGGCAAGAGGGGCCAATACTCGCCCATCGGCGCATACCTGGCGGGAGACGAGATCATCAAGATCGCGAAGGAGCACGGTTCGTATGAAGCTGTCTCCGACTCGGGCGTATCCGCGCTAACGAAGCTTTCCCAAAAGATGTGCACTTCATCCACCCTGGTACGAGTACCTGAGATGTTATTTTCCCAAAATTCTTTGAGAACTGACAATTTCCCGAAGGATATGGTTTTCCTCAGTGAGGTAGGCAAATTGCAATTTCTGAGAGTGAGCGAGTGCTGATCAGAGTAGAACTACGAATTCGCCAAGGCCGTCGAGGATGCTGGCATACCTCTGGGTCGGACCTCGCCCAGGAGACCATCCGCGATCTTGGAGACAAGGTCTCTGCTCGCAAACTGGCCGAAAAGGCGAATGTGCCTTGTGTCCCAGGGTATGAAAGCTCAAAAGTTAAACAATGGTCGATGCTGATGACAATGGCGCAGAAACTCCTGGCCCAGTCGAGAAATATGAGGTGCGACTTGCTGATCAACATTGTTGAATGTTTTCTAACGTTAAAACAACAGGATGCCGCTACCTTCACGAACGAGTACGGTTACCCGGTAATTATCAAAGCGGCCTTTGGGGGTAATTGAGCCAATGAACAGAAGTTCGGGACGTCTGCTGACTCGGAAACAGGTGGTGGACGTGGTATGCGTGTTGTCTGGAAGGAGGAAGAGCTCAAGGACGCTTTCGAGCGTGCGACTTCCGAAGCTCTTTCAGCATTCGGCAACGGAAGTACGTTGTGCCATTGACACATGAATGCAATCGATTGGGCTAACAAACTTCACAGCGGTTTTCATCGAGCGATTCCTCTACCGCCCGAAGCACATTGAGGTCCAGCTCCTCGGAGACAGCCACGGAAACGTTGTCCACTTGTACGAGCGAGACTGCTCGGTACAGCGCCGTCACCAAAAGGTCGTCGAGCTGGCACCGACGAAGGATCTGCCACAGGAGACTCGCGATGCGATCTTGAGAGACGCTGTGAAGTTGGCCACCGAGGGCCAACTACCGCAACGCAGGTACAGCCGAATTCTTGGTTGACCAGGAGAACCGCCACTACTTCATTGAGATCAACCCTCGTATCCAGGTCGAGCACACCATTACCGAGGAAATCACTGGAATTCGACATTGTGGCTGCACAAATTCAGATCGCTGCTGGTGCGTCGCTCCAGCAGCTTGGCCTGACCCAAGATCGTATCTCCATCCGCGGTTTCGCCATTCAGTGCCGTATCACCACCGAAGACCCGGCCAACGGCTTTCAGCCCAGACACTGGCAAGATCGAGGTCTACAGATCTGCTGGCGGGTAACGGTGTTCGTCTCGATGGTGTGGTAACGGTTTCGCTGGAGCCGTGATCACTCCATACTACGACTCCATGTTGGTCAAGTGCACATGTCACGGTTCCACATACGAGATCGCTCGCCGGAAGGTCCTTCGTGCCTTGGTGGAGTTCAGGTATGTCCTTTGCTCACATGCGCTACGTCCAACTTGCTAACAGTCTCTAGAATCCGTGGAGTCAAGTCCAACATTCCTTTCCTCGCCTCGCTCCTCACCCACCCGACCTTCATCGACGGCAACTGCTGGACCACGTTCATCGATGACACTCCCGAACTCTTCTCGCTCATCGGCAGCCAGAACCGTGGTCAGAAGCTGCTCAGCTTCCTCGGTGAGCTCACCGTTCAACGGCCCACAAGTCGTTGGCCAGATCGGCGAGTCGAAGCTCAAGACCGAGGTCGTCATTCCGACACTCACCGACCACCACGACAAGGCCATCGGACATCTCGCAGCCATGCCAGGAGGGCTGGCGCAAGATCATCGTCGAGCAGGGCCCAGAGGCCTTCGCCAAGGCCGTAAGAGCGAACAAGGGTTGCTTGATCATGGACACCACATGGCGTGACGCCCACCAGTCGCTTTTGGCCACCCGCAATGCGCACGATCGATCTTCTGAACATCGCTCGCGAGACCAGCTACGCCCTCAGCAACGCCTGGGCTCTCGAGTGCTGGGGTGGTGCAACCCTTCGACGTGGCCATGCGTTTCCTCTACGAGGACCCGTGGGACCGTCTCCGCAAGATGCGCAAGGCTGTGCCCAACATCCCGTTCCAGATGCTGCTTCGTGGTGCGAACGGTGTCGCGTACTCCTCGCTGCCCGACAACGCCATCTACCACTTCTGTATCGAGGGCGAAAAAGAACGGCGATGGACATCTTCCGTGTCTTCGACGCGCTCTGAACGACGTCGAGCAGCTTGAAGTCGGTATCAAGGCCGTCCTCAAGGCTGGCGGTGTTGCTGAGGGTACCGTCTGCTACTCGGTGACATGTTGAACCCGGCCAAGAAGTACAACCTCGAGTATTACCTCAACGTCGTTGACAGGATTGTCAAGATGGGGAGCCCACATCATCGTGTGTGAAGGACATGGCCGGTGTCCTCAAGCCAAGAGCGGCGACTCTCCTCATTGGCGCGATCCGCGAGAAGTACCCCGACATGCCGATTCACGTCCACACTCACGACTCCGCGGGGTACTGGTGTCGCGTCCATGGTTTGCTTGCGCCCAAGCTGGCGCTGATGCCGTCGATGCTGCCACTGACAGCATTGTCGGGAACTACATCTCAGCCAAGCATCGGTGCCCTGGTCGCCTCGCTGCAGGGTAGCGAGTTCGAGTCTGGCTTGAACGCGCACCACCATCCGCCAGATCGGACGCCTACTGGGCGCAGGTCCGTCTCGTCTACTCTCCGTTCGAGGCCGGTCTTACTGGCCCCTGACCCCGAGGTGTACGAGCATGAGATTCCAGGTGGTCAACTCACCAACCTCATCTTCCAGGCTTCGCAGCAGGGTCTTGGTGAGAAGTGGGCACAGACAAAGAAGGCCTACGAGCAAGCCAACGACGCCCTGGGGTGACATCGTCAAGGTCACGCCTACCTCCAAGGTCGTCGGTGACCTTGCCCCAGTTCATGGTCGCCAACGACCTTGACCTGGCTGGCGTGAATGAGAAGGCGGAGTCCCCTTGACTTCCCTTCGTCCGTGCTCGAGTTCTTCGAGGGCCTCATGGGTCAGCCATACGGCGGCTTCCCCGAGCCTCTACGAACAAAGGCACTGCGCAACCGTCGCAAGATGGACAAGCGCCCGGGTCTCTACTTCGACCCGATCAACTTCGACGAGGTCCGCTCGAAGCTCAAGGAGACCTACGGTGGCTGCTCCGAGACCGACGTCGCCAGCTACGTCATGTACCCGAAGGTCTTTGACGAGTTCAAGAAGTTCGTGTCGAAGTACGGTGATCTCTCGGTCGTGCCGACTCGCTACTTCCTCAACAAGCCGGACCTCGGCGAGGAGTTCCACATCGAGCTCGAGAAGAAGGGTAAGGTGTTGATCCTCAAGGCTTTTGGCCGTCGGCCCGCTCAGCGACCAGACCGGTCAGCGTGAGGTCTTCTTCGAGATGAACGGTGAGATCCGTCAAGTCACCGTCGTCGACCAGCACGCCGGCATCGAGAACAAGAGCCGACCGAAGGCCGACAGCTCCGACAGCAGTCAGGTCGGTGCGCCCATGGGCGGTATGGTCATCGATGTCCGCATCAAGGAAGGCAGTGAGGTCAACAAGGGTGACCCTATCGCCGTTCTTAACGCCCATGAAGATGGTAGTCACTGCCAACATCTGATTACAATACACAAGACTGACTGTGGATCTTCTAGGAAATGGTCATCTCGGCGCCTC